>VCRD01000953.1:84619-153403 GCA_006783055.1 Trinorchestia longiramus
TTTGTTGTTAGTGAATAAGTGATCGTTGATAAGAACAATATGTGGTTCTAAAGAGTTACACATATTATGTTACTTCATTTTCTTGGAGCTCCATGATTGCACATTCTGTTGGACGATGATTAGTTTTTGTTGCATCATTCGAGCAATGAAGTCTGTTTAGGTTCCTTTAACGTATACATTGTTTATAGCATTAAAAGAGTGGCGCATTGGTCACAATATATGATATTGCTTTTTGTTCGCGTAACGTGAACTATTTTCATATGTGATGTAATCGAGTAGCGTCTCAGATTTGAGGTCCTGTACCGTAAGTTTGACTCGATTTATCGTCGTTTTCGCTAAATTCGGCAATGCCGAGATTGTCAGGGATGGAAGAGTCGTCTTTGATGTTGCAAAATTTTTTTGCTATGATCATTTGTTTATTGTCTAAGTGTTGTCAAGTTCTCCATTTCGTCTCTGATTCGTCTTTTCGGTTTGAACACAGTAACTTCAACCATCTCTGTTTTATGTCTGGGTGCCTGTTGTTGCTCTGAAAATGTCCATATAGTGAGTGATGATTATCTGTTCAGCCCAACCAGAAGTTGAAGATGCCTGCTGAGCATGTCAGGGAATGTTGTTTAGAAGTTAAAGTTGGCTTTAAGTAATTGGGAAAGAATATCTCAAAATTTTTGTGTGTGGTTTCCAAAAGAGTGCCCGCAGTTTAACACGTTGCCTCCGATTGCCTGACTGGTGTAAATCTTCACTTTGTACGCATAGTCACTAGAAGGGTCTGAAAAAATTACAGAACCTAACCTAAGTGGTACACATACGTACCACTTCGGAGTCAACGTGTTAATGTTTGTTCCATAGATGAACGAGTGTGTTGAGGTGGATTGCGCTCTTGCATTGCATGTTTTGCTATGTCTGCCTGTATTGAATTAGCTGTTGTTCGTTCTCTTGTTTTTGATGTACAATGTTTTGCTGTATTGATAATTTGCTAGTGTTCTGCATGGACCGTGGCTGTTGAGCGCTTGAGTGCATATGTGCAATGCATGTTATTGGGATGAGTATTGTTAACAGCGTTGTGATTATGTAGTACTTTAGTGTGTGGGGTAGTTTTCAAATTCATAACGTTGATAACAGATAGGTATGCAGGTGTAGTGTTTCTGGCGTTGTATTGGTAAGATGTTATTTTTGTGCGAATCGTGTTCATAGAATCCGTCCCGTTGTAGTCATCGTATCACTTGTTAATGTCTTCAGTAGTGCGTGTAATTCTTAATTTCAATGCAGTCGATGATCGTTAGTACTTATTTTTTTGTATCAAATCGTCCATGATCTCGTCAGTTTATCACCTCCTTATTGTAAAAGTCTACTTGTGTCACAAACTTGTCATTTTTATCCTTCTTGCACGTAGGTCGAGAGGTAATAATGGAAGTCAGATTTAGTCGTTGAAATTCAATCGTCACCTTAGTTGTTGTCAATTGAACTGATGTCGAACCTCACCTCGCAGTATCCCGCTGTCTTGATTGTCAGGTATGTAAGGGATTCATTTAGAACCCGCAATGCGATTTCGATCTCAGATTTGTCCGTAGGTTCAATATTGTAAATAATTTTCAGTTATCTCCGAAGGTGGGCGATCCGGGTGTGCATGATATCATAGTAGACTGAGAGTGTGAGTAACAGTGATAGTGGATGGGTATAGATTAGGTTGTGGGAGTACAACAGGTGTGGGAGAGAAGGTGCATGTTTTTTATAGACTACGTGATAGTTGGGATAACAGTGTTTACGTACGAGCGTTATATGTTCAAACTTTGTATAACAAATAAAAAACGAGCAAATAATACAGTCATAAAATACGCAAAAAGTATGTACACAGAAGCAGGAAAGTGGAGAGAGAAAACTCACCCATGGTTTTTAAGGGGGTTGTCTGAAGGCCAGTGGCACTGACCAGTATGTCCTCTTGGATTTTTTCAATTTTCTTCTGCTTCAGGTAAACACATGAAAACACTTCACTATGAAAGTACACCGTTCACTTCAAAGCAAAGGTACTACACAGTTGCAGAATCTTTAATTGGACGCGTTAGGTACGAGAGACGAGTACTTTTAATTTATTCCCGTTACTTTTGTCTACTTCGTTCATTACCGATAAGTAATGGCATCTCCCAATGATTAAAGTATTGACGGTTACCAACCAAAAAGATGCTTACCAACATATTTTATTGAAGCAAAAAATGTTACAGTGACAATAATCACAAAGGTTTTAAATAGTAATGGAAAATTTAGAAAAGTTAATAGTTAGGGAAAGAAAACAGCGCATCCATACATGTGTACTCAATCAACAAATGCTAATCACTGAATTATTCAATGACAATGGAATAAACGATAAATGCTACGCAATGTAATACTATAAATCTTCAAGTGACTAACATGATAAAGGACATCAGAATCGAATAAAACTACTTTACATTTATTGAAGAAACACGGAAAGCACGAAGTTATTGCCACTGGATGTAGGTTACGGTACTAAGCAACAAATTAATTGCACTAATATTAAACAGGGAATGATCAGCACAGCAAACGAGACAGTGTCCTACTCTCCCTGTCTAAGGGGAAAAATGAAGTATCGATAGTGAACACCATAAAAGAAAATTCGTGTGACTTAACTGTTACGTAACAAGCGTGGGTATTTTCGACATAATGATTCTAATCTCTAATTTTGCTGAAATTAGAATTTTTCAAATACAATTATAGAAGAAGAATCTTTCACTAGCTTTTCTCAGAAATCATTTACCATATAAGTAATTCTATCAAAGAGGTCTCCTTCTTTACTTCTCGTTAGCTTTTTATGCATGGATTCAGTACAAAATCATAACTGAAGTGAATACATTATTCTTCCGTGAATTAATTCAGCTGAATGTAAAATATTTCCGACCAACAGAAAGAACACAATAAAATTGATTACCTAAGTTTAGAATTTACTTAATAAAACTTTGCAATGAACTTTCGTGACGGAAGCTTAAAATCGGAATAAAAGTTCAAATCTCGACATCACTAACTGGTACCAAATACAAGTACACCTTCCATAACACCGTGGACAACATCCCTGCTATATTACGTTCTAGAAAGTCTGTTTCTCCAGTATATGTACACTTTCTTAAAAAACACAAAGATTTCAAAGAGACTGGTTGAAAACACTGCGCTAAACTAGTAACTTTTCTGCCTGACAAGATATTTACATAATCTAGTACCGTACGGTAAATTAAGGTAATTTTTCTAAATCAATAATTCGATACTATTTCATTTCATATTTTTGTTCTACACGACAAGACTAAAAACCCTTTATGATCACGTTTCAAAGAACTTGAACATTTTCCAAGAAAAAGTTAAAAATAAGATTCGTGTCGCGTAAAAGAAGCGACTTCCAAAGCAAAATATATGACGTATGATACAGTTTCTCAAAATCCTAATGTTCTTGTCATAATTACGGTAGAATATTTTTCTTTTAACATTAAAATTAAATACCGCAGTGAAGGATTCAGTTAGAAATACTTGCGTTAAGAAGATTTACCTGTAAGCGCTTCCTAGGGCCAGAAAACTGAAATTTCGCAAGACATTTCTAGCACAATTGGTTAGCCACGCTACACGAGGGAAAGCACACGAGTCAAAAAACTTAACAGATCTCAAATAAAATACTACATTAAAATTACGCAAAACTAGACAGCTATTGCACAGCATGCATAACCACTTCAAACGAAAGCATTCACAAAGTTCTTACGTGGCACATATAATTGTGAATTAAGAGGCAGTTTTAAAATCCCTAATCAACATCCAATCCATACATAATTAATGATACTAATAAGCACGCGTTCTAAAACTGAAGAGCCAAACCCTATCAATATATTTATTTGGACAATTTTTTTTCAATACAATTACAATATTAAACAAACAAATTCTATTTTTTTTATCAAGAAATCGTTAAAGACACTTTTTGATAGGTAATATATGTTCTTTGACTGTTATAACTGTAACAATTTACTTTTAATAGAACATAATTATGAAAAAACTAGTCCTTAAAAAATGTAAACAGCTGAAAAAAATTCTTCAATACACACGTTTCAAAAAATTTCTCACCAATCTCTCCAAAAAATACCGAAAACTACTACGAACTGCGCAACTTCTAAAATGCGTCAAGGTTAGAATTTCAATAATACAATGGAAACGGATTCGTCGTACTGCTTTCGCCACAAGTCTTCAAACTCAACGATCAAACACGAGACATTTTCTGACTGCGGAATCAACAACACATGAACCGACAGGACTTAGTGCTGAATTTATTAATTGCTGTACCTTATTCAGTAACCCACATACGAGTACCAGACGACACAAAATCCTATAGATCCAGGGTCATAATTCTAATACAAACTCTAGATCCTTCGCGCAGCAAAGACTGTAATTCTCTAGGTCACATATTAAGTGAGCCCTTCACTTAAACACATCGAAGAAAGCCAATGGTGATAAAAAGAAACAACTCGAATAAGTGCTGTAAACTACGACTGAGGTTGAAAAAGTTTAGTAAGGAAATCTGAGTTCTTATAGAGGTTAAAATGGGTCGAGATTAAACGTGTAACATTAAAATAAATCCCTCAATTGAGAAAAAACTTTTTCCAGCATCCTAATACGTAATGACTAACAAGAATTCTGTGAATACATAAGAAAGAAGCAGCAATTTATGTTCAGTATAATTTCCCTAAAAAAGTGATTTTAACTATTGAAAGATCTTCATTTACGTCAGGAGTGCCCACGTAAGAACGGCAAACAAAAAATGAATACACAATGTGAACACTAGAAAGAAGGCGACAACCACAATACGTTTTTCGAAATCTAAAGCTACCCAAGCAATGAGACAACTTACTCCCTTTGCAGTTAATGAACAATAATAGTCTGTTTAGAAGGCGGCCTTATTTTACACCATCGAACGTCAAACGAATCGGACTAGTACAGATAAGAGAGAGTGTGAGCAACCTCCAAAAAATTCTGTACACGAGCACTGGATTGCTCTGTGTTCGATGACTTTCACCTAAACCATGGCAATGAACACAAAATCTAAATTGTTAAAAAGAAAATAATTAAAACAAGTACGCTGATAATGATATATTGCATAGAATATTTCAACTAGAAATTGAAAGCGCAACTATGAATTATTTAACTCACTTGGTGGAATTAATTAATTAACATTCATGTACAACCATAACATTCTGTCTTCATTAACAATCACGAGAACTATTACGCGGCCGCGAGTCTCTAGAAGTGCTTCGAGTAAGAGCTAACTCATTTAATCCTTAGCAACAGGAGCATCGCTTCAATATTTGTTAAAATTTAGTTTATTTATCCTCCCAAACATGAATTATGCATAGATCCGTAAAAACATCAACGCATTTCCAACCGCACACCTTCATTCAAACGTTCGTGGTAGTTTACACAACACCCAAACACACCACGTACCAACACTACACAAACACCATACATTGTCTTCATTCAAATGAGTTACGTAAAGCTTCTATGAAATGCCTTCAGCTAAATAGTACACCTAGAATTCTCGAAATAAATCACACACAGTATCGTATCTCGGTAGTGTTGCGGGGGGTCACTGGGCACAACCCCAATTCCTGTGTTGAATTAATGCTGTAGTGAGCCGTCCAGAGCTCCAAATGAGTGGAGGCTGCTAGTGGGCATCAGACCCTTCCTCTGACGCCTCTTTCTTTGCTCGTTCATCTGTTCGAGAACGAAGATAGTTAAAACACGCGAGGAATTGAAGGGTGGACAGCACTAGTGGACTACTTGCATTTTTTCCCACGGGAGAAAATGCAAGTAGTCCACTAGTGCTGTCCACCCTTCATATAGTAAACTACTGGATCGTAATCGCCTCTGTCAGCGCTGTGTTAGCGACAGCGCGGGAGTGGACTACTTGCATTTTTTCCCGTGGAAAATATATTATATTTACCACGGGAAAAAATGCAAGTAGTCCACTAGTGCTGTCCACCCTTCAATTATCATTCCAAAGCAAGTAATATTTGTTCAAGGATAAACTACTCAATTGAAATAGTTCTGAAGAAATGCAGCAAGCTTTCAATTAATCCCAAATTAAGAGTTTGAGATAACGGTCTTTCCGTAGCTACACTTTTACCTCCATACTCAGAAAAGAAAGGAAATGAAAAACTGAATATTTCCCTATGATTTATATTATCCGGTTGGAGCGAAAGCAATGTCTAATTTTAAGGTTTATAATTCAGATAAAAAATTTATAACCATAGAAATATTTTATGAATAGTAAAATTTCCATTGTTTTTCGACCCACATTCCATTTGTCAACAAGCTTATATATACAACGTTTGTATTAGTAATCTTATATTCTTGCGATAACTTGTGAATCCAACTCATTAGGTCATGCAAATAGGGAAGATGAAGTAATATTTCTCAACAGAGCTCTTCTAAGACATCGCTTTCTTTAGTTTATTGAACTGTATAAGGACGAGCATTTTTATGATGATACTTTCTCTCTTGACTAAAAAAGGCTATTTTTGGACCAAATGGTTTTCAAATGGCGAATTTCATTGAGGTGGACGTTATTCACGTATAACGGTTCATAATGGATAATCCGTGCAAAATCTCTCTCAATGAGCCTTCAATGAGGTTTTCTAGCATACTGAGGTGTGATTCCTGGAATATTCAACCAACCACGCTGAAAGTTATGGTGAAGGATCCACTTCTCATGACCAGAATGAAGCTCATCCAAAACTGCTACATAAGCGTGTCAGAAATAAATAAAAGCCATTCTACGAGAATTGACGATTGTGATAGGAACTATTCGTATTCAGTTGTTATAGTTTGGGAGATGTAGCGTTCTGTGCTGTCGTACATTTGAACCAAGCAAAGGGCGAAATAATTCTCTGAATTACAGTAAAGCAATGAGCTAGTGAATAAACTGCACGAGAGTTTTTTTTCAATATACACAATTGATTGAATAGCACTACGTGAGTCAGAACACACTGTTATTTCGTGCTCTAAAATGCTTTAAATAGTTCAATAGATATAAAGTTGTAAATACAACAGATTCTTAAGAATGATGTATGACGTTTCCAAGTCAGGTTTGAGTTATCTATGGTAATTACTGAAAACTTATGGTTTTCCTCCAAAGAGTTTCACAGTTCAGTTGAAAACTATAGTTGAAGGCAATTATCTTTCTTGCGGACATACATTCAAGCAGCTTTGTTTAACGAGACTGTGAATGAAGTTACACTGCTTTAAGTTTTATGGACATTTAGAGCCATTCGGGGATCCAGCTCTGTAATTTGAGATATTCTTTTGACAAGACTGTCAAATCATCAATATGAAGTGAATAATTTAATAACACCCGTACATCTTCAGTTGAAAAGCTTATTGTGGATTTAGTTCTTTCAATTGTGTAGGTTTGAGTGGAGTTTAACTCACAGTGACGCGTATCCATCAGTCGGTCAAGTTTTTCATCAATCGGAAGGTTGCCTCAAGAACTCCAGTAGTGCTGAGCATTCAATATTCTATACCAGTGGTTCCCAAACAGGGGTCCGTATGAACCTCATTGAATGGTCAGTGATTATTTGCAGGTTTAAAACTGCATTTCTTTTTGACTTTGACTAATGATTGTTTAATAAGACATGTAAATAGTTAACTTTGCGAGAGAAGGTAAGGGGGACACTTTATTTAGAATTTTTACGTTTTTTTTGGCTCCTAATAATACTGTTGAACCTCGTCATTACGAATTATTACGATAGAAAACGAAGAAATGATATATGATGTATTTATCACACAATATATCTCTTGGGTTCTATATTTTTTTTTTGCATTTAGAATAATTATAAAATTGCTGATTTTAAAGGATAGCTCTGAGCTAGTTCTAACCGTAGCCCTACATCCATAGAAATATATTGCAATAAAATAATTACCATCAATCTTGCAGATTTTATTTCGTGGAAGAACAGGCACGCTAGATAAGAGCAAGCAAGCGCAAGCATCATGTATGAGATTCCGTATTTCATATAAAGCCTTTTATAATGTACATATAATTTCAAGAAAGTTAAACGCTGTAAACGGAAATGTGACAATTCCTTACACACCCAATATGTTTTTATGAAGCATGCAAATAGCTTGAGTAACTAAAAAAAACAATTTCAGCATAATAATTGCAGACAATTTGGTTCACCAATTTGTCTCATGAATTATGAAGTTCCATCCCATTTTATCAATAAAAAATTAAACCTAAAGCTCCGAATTTCCAGAAAATGATATGTGTACCAAGACTTCCACCGCTTCTGCATTCTGAAGAGGATTTTAAGCAGCAAACCAAAGCCTAGAATGAATGAACTTGCATTTGCACTTACCTTGAAGTAAATCTTTACTCTCATAAACGTTAAATTCAGTGTCAATTGGTAGTATTTTCCTGCGATATACACGAACAACGTAATATTTTTCAACGATTTCTAAACTAAACTATACGCAAAGAACGGAATTGTCAACTCGCATTCATTTTCAAGGATGGCGTTAGCTTTGGCAAGAAAATATTTTAGCGCTCAAAACGACGTTTGAGAAAAGAATGGGCATTCACTTACCGGTTGCACATTTCTTTATTCGACATTAACTACTAGCATAATCAATTTTTTAACACGACCATAATCAAGAAGTTCATATCAATCAACCAATCAATTAATCAATTTAAATCCAGAAAAATGGACTACTTTCCGAAATCTGGTGAGCTTACACGCGCTGTGTTCCAACAGTATGGAGATTTTGCTTCGTCACTCTTCGCTCAATCTTCCGTACACTTCTCGTGCTCTACAGGTAAAGATTCATGCATATTTTGCTTCAGCAAATTTTATACTCAATAAAAAACATGAATGCTGAAAGAATCAATTTAGCACCATGAATTACGGGAACAACACGTGATTTCATGGATTACACATTTTAAAGTTTAGAAATACAACCGAGATACCCCACACTTACAAAAATGAGAAGAAAACTTATTTTCCTTCCAATCTTCTAAAAAGGTAAAAATATAAATCAAATGCATTAATTATTTCAAAAATGAATTACTATTCTTTGCAATTTGTATGGTTACTGTTGCATTGCTCGCACCAAGGGAAAACTTTGGTAGCCTCCAGAATAACACTAATATTCACGGTACGCATATCAACCCTAGAGTTTTTTGTACTCTCGACAATTAATCTGTCGCACTCTGTCAATCTGTATTTCTAGCATAATTGCTCTTGGTTGATGACTATGAGGTTGACGGATTGATTGGAACTATGAGGTTACTGAATTGATTTCAACTATGAGGTTGACGGATTGATTTCAACTATGAGGTTACTGGATTGATTTCAAGTATGAGGTTACTGGATTGAATTCAAGTATGAGGTTACTGGATTGAATTCAACTATGAGGTTGACGGATTGATTTCAACTATGAGGTTACTGGATTGATTTCAACTATGTGGTTACTGGATTGATTGCAACTATGAGAGTTAAGCGAAAGTTGACCAGCCAGAAAAAACTATTACTCATACCTGACAGTTCAACATTCATAGACAGTCGTAAGAGAAAACAGCGATTTGTTAATATTACTAATTAAAATATAAGTTAGAACGAGACAGTGACCTTGCTGTCATGAGAGTAAATACGTACATGATAATATACATTATTTTTTTCTGAGAAAAATAGTAGTTTTTTCAGCTTAAACATGACTGACTAAATGATAAACATTTATTACAAAATATCCTACTTTATTTTCCGTAAAATAAATATAAAACGAAAATTTGGCTCCCATTACTCATTCCTTGTCAAGTAACTGTAATTTATAACCCTTCACAAATACAGTAGCCAAATAAAAACTCCGATACTTCGTGTCTTTAATTAAATTTCTTTATTTTGAGGATAAAACGAATACAAAAAATTGATAAGACACTAAATTTCCATAGAATTTTCGATTATTGAATCATAAAGGCATAACTTCATATGTATTAAAAAAACAAATTACTCGCAAATTTTCCCTTAAATTGGAGAGAAAAACTCGGACCCATAAGAATGAACAAAACCTTGTACAATTGTAAAAAAAAGCTACGAAAAAGCTTCAAGTTCAGTTTCATATACAAAAGCAACCGGATAAAATGAGTATATGACACTACCCAGCTAGAAAATATAGCTCATAATTACATCCAATACCAATTTTAGTGCCCTCCTAATAGTAGTGAAATCATAGTAACGGACGTAGAGTCACTGACCTCTTCTTTGAGTTGTGCCAACTGACCGACGAGGTTTTCGATGAGCGCCTGTGTCTTGTCGAGCTTTGCGTTGAGAATCCGTGCCTCATTGGTTTCAGTGTCTGCCTCGCTCACATCCAATGACATCGCACGCATGCGAGGGAACCAGTCCAACTGACGCTCCTACACACACACAAACACGTGTCATATTACATGAATATAAATGACTCACCAAGATCCAGCTGACATTGAACCATCGAAATACATGTAGACATTCTTATCATGACCTAAATTATCGGAGCACATTCAGCCGATGCTCCACTCTAGCGTATTAACGAATAAATTATTTAATACTCCAGTAAAAATTAGGATAAATGGAGCAAATGTATCGCACATGGACTGTTACAGTTGTCTTTCAATATCACCTCAACGCACTAAATCTTGACTTTCTTCAGCACATAACCAGATGCTGTGGTCTAAACTAAAATATGATCATGGACGCAATAAATAAATGCAAAAATTCTGTGTTTGCTGACACAAGAGAATATATTTTAAGCTGTGTTCAATGTTAACTGACGTTTTCTAATACGATTGTGAAGTTCGTTCCTTCCCAGTTTTCCTCCTGTACTCCCTATGCTAGAACACTCACAAAATAGGCCCTTGACACGACGGGTCAAGTTTTTTTGGGAAACACAACTAAAGAGTGAAAAATTCAGTTTTATAGGCACTCAATAATGGTCAACGTCCATTGAAGCAACAACCTCTGTAATCGTGGGAAAACCAATTCACTATAACGAAGACAAAAAAAATAAGTAAGAATTATTATAAAACACGAAATCACCTGTACGAGAGCGTAGACGTAGCTTTCGGGACCTGTGAAGTCTGTCTTGTCCTTTTCTTTGACAAGGACATAGAAGTAAAGATAATGCCACATGTTGTGTTCAACTTCAATGTGCGTCTCGTAGCTCACTTCACGGTTGTCAAACATCGAACGACTCAAACCTGTCATCAAAAGTTTCGATGAGGAACTCCACTTCATCAGAGTTTACACAAGTGAGAACATGACTTGTAAAAGAAGTACCTTGGCATTTCACGCATATGACTAGTAAAAAATGACATAGCTCTCAATATTACAAGATTTTAATCAAGAAAAGGTAGAAGTCACATAGAGCTGACATTTAAAATTAATAATTTCAGATCATTTTTGTATAAGTAATACATTCTTATAAACAGATGTGATGTAAACTCATGCTTGCTTATTTAAAAATAGTTGTCAGCTGTACTCCTCGTATTGTTCTTTTGGAGATTCAGATTTTACATTCTCTCAGAAAAAACAACAGAAATAATAATTTATTACCCAGATAATTTGAAACGTAAAGAGCGTCTTTTTAGTCACATTTTAAAAGGAAAAGGAGTTTAGCGGAGTGCAAGGAGTACAATGGCGTAGTTCTTTAGGATTCCAACAAGTAATCAATTGCATCGATGTCTTGTTTATTTC
The DNA here is from genome assembly GCA_006783055.1 of Trinorchestia longiramus. Taxonomy (NCBI): domain Eukaryota; kingdom Metazoa; phylum Arthropoda; class Malacostraca; order Amphipoda; family Talitridae; genus Trinorchestia; species Trinorchestia longiramus. The sequence continues at coordinate 96,379 of VCRD01000953.1, forward strand.
AATTTTAAGCTAACATAATTCATTTATATAATTTTCGTGCTATGAACACAAACTCCCTACTCCCTTTTCCATAACTAATGTTCCACAAGTTAAACATCAACAATTTCTTCAAAACTTACCACATATGAAGCAGTTGTTTTGCAGCACATGTTCTTTTTGCTGCTTCTCACTCCTGAGATCTGCGAATGTGTCAATAATGACACCAAAAATCAAGTTGAGAATGATAATGATGATGATGAAGAAGAAAAGCATGTCATAAACGACGCGTCCGGTGAATAGGCTGTTATTCTTTGAGTGCACCCTGAGTAAATCACCGATGCCACCCCCATTTCTGAGACCATGGTTGAGGGTAGTGATTATGCACATCCTCAATGAAGTGCACAAGTATTCCGTCGCCTCCTCAGCCTCATACTTGCGCTCTGACACTGCCACAGACCCGGTTGTCTGTGGCGGACACTCTTCTCCCACGCCTGCTTCACACGTGTCCGGTAATTCTGGCTCCACTGCAAGAAAATCATTCACTAAAATAAGATAAATGTTGCAGACATTTGCTCTCTTCGATTACGTACATATTTCCTCCAAGTTTCAGTAGTATTGCAAACTTAGTCTATTATTGAGTACAAAAAAGAGCATCACATTTGTAACGGAACGGAAGTTGAATTCGATTTGACAAAATAGGAAAATTCTGTTAAAATCAAGTTCAGTGTCGTTGGAGAAAAGGATTTGTTTCATGGAATTCTATCCTGGTCTTTTCTCTTAATATCAACGATAAATCATTTTAAAGGTCAAAGTACACATGCTTTATCACTCTTTACTCTTAAATTTGCGGGACTTAATAAAGTAAGGGAGTTAAAGTCAAATTAAATCGGTTTCGAAAATTTATCTGCTGACCTTCAGTCTTAACAGTCGAAAAAAATGTACACGCCTGTTTCGTTGGATAGCGCACAGAAATTAATTCAAAAAGTTATACTAATACACTCATAAGCAATATATAGAGTACTCAGAGAAGTTCACAACGGCTAACAGTAATAGAATTTTGCCCTTTTGGATGCCGACAGGTCCAGTGCATATACGTCTGCAACATGCCCAGGAGCTTCAAAAGTTTCTGCTTGCAGTGTCATGCAACTTGCCCTCCTCTTACCCAGACTCTCGGGTTAGCTTAAGGGCAAAGCTTTATAACAATACTAGACATTATATATTCATTGCCGTCTAGTGCAAGCAACTGCTATCACGACGTACAGATCCATGGTTTCATTAATTTTTGAACTCCATTGACAAATACAATCTCGCTCTACCCATTACACGTCTTCCTGCCACGTCTGATTGAATAGCAAAGTTCAACCTTCAACAAACATCAAACATTACTGATCTCAATACCTGTATTTACTACAGCCTAGTAATTACAAACACACTGACCTGGCACGAGCTTAGTGACTTCCATGGTAAAGTCATCCCTGAAGAAGACGAACGCTATGATGGAAAAGAGGTAGATGAGGATGAGAGCCAGCGCAGCTGTCAGCACGATAGACCACCCGTTGCGAGTCACGGACTGTATCACGTTGAACAAAGTTTCTTCGCGATACACCACGTCCAACATCTGCTCACATTTATGATGCATCAGACCTGTATCTATATACGGAGTTTCTTCGCGATACACCACGTCCAACATCTGCTCACATTTATGATCCATCAGACCAGTGTCTATATACGGAAGTACACCAGATGTTTTCATTGGCCATTTATCTGAAATACGTTTGTTCATGTATGCTGAAGTATCTACTTTATGCTTAATATAATTAAAATATTATAAAAATAGTGTTTGTTCAGATTTATAACTACTGGCAATCTAACTTTAAAACTCATCAAACATCCAAAGCTGCTCTGTGCGTGGTGATCACTCCATTATTATTAGAGTTTACTATTTCCTCGCATATTCAGAACGAAAATGATCATAACACAAAATTTCTATCTATATTTGTACAGAGTGTTAATTAAGCTCCATACCATTTTAAGAATGCAATTATATATTTCTTCAGATTTTCATGAGAGAATACTATTTCTTACTTTTTACTTTCATCATTTAAAGCTAAATGCATCATCGGAACGAATTGTTTTACATTACCACAACATTTATTTTTAGTATTCCACAATGATGAAGACGAGCAAACTATTATTACGTAAAATTATTTCAAAAAGTTAAAATGAGCACCAAACTCGAGAGCTAATGACTTCTACTGTCGTAAATCTGCATATACCTCTATAAAATATGCGTATACAGTACTGTAACATGGACATCTCTTTTTTTGGTAAGAATTAGTCTTAATTTGATGTGCTAACTTTACCGATTAAATTCCTGCACCGATTCACAGAATCGCTCTGTGATCTTTATATGCCCAGAGTGAGGCAGTTCCGGAAAACAGGTTTCTAGTGAAAGAAAGATTACTTAAGAAGCTTACCGAGCTACACCTGGTAGCACAGCTCCCTGCAGCACCGGCAAGCCCTTCCATTGGAACTTATTTTAAAAGAATTGGAAGTAAAAGATAACCAAATCTTACCTCATTATTTATACTTTTACTTTATCAAATCTGAAGGCAGGCCTGAACGCACGTAAGAACCTAGTATTTGTAAATTAGATGTTATTTGTTGTGCTTGGTCGTCCTAGGATTGATGCAGAAATCGGCACCAAAAGCTTTAACGCTTAACTCATTCCTAAATAATGAAACAACGTACAGTATAACCAATGGGAATACGCACAAGACGGCTAAACATCCTTTATAAGTTATGTTGTCAACAGGTCTTGCTAATTCCTTTCAAAATGCTATTTTGTACAGACATCAGGAAGTAAGAAATATACGAACCAAGATGGAGTAAGCGTAAGGTTTGAAGATCCCAAGGATGCAGAACACTAAATAGAAGACATGATAGATGAGCTCAGTGTCCGTCAGAATCTGCTGGAAGTTCTTTGTAAAAGTGCCTTTGTTGCCCATGATGCTCACGAGGTGTATTGCCTTCAGACCAACCTGCCGCAAAAGGGTCACATCTTACAAACTCTACGTAGAATTTTGCCCGTCACAACCAAATAATCAACTGTTCATGAATTTATGAGCTAACTTAAAATGAATGACTTGAATTTCAATAATGGGAGGATATGGAAATAATTTGTGAATTGGGCAACTCACAAAAAAATGCTATGCATATACAAATACAAGAAACATGGACATGTGATATTTGAAGTTTTAATACGTAGAAAGCAAACCGGCTTTCAAATTGAGATGACCATCGACTCATTTTGATAACAATAAGTTCATATCACAATCAATGTGAGGAAAGTACGCTCCGCTCACAGTATTTCTTCAAATTTAAACTTTTTCTCAACATGAATAAGTTAAATTTCCTATTAATTGAACGTAATAACCCTTGCGACAATCCCTAAAAAACAGCAATATCCCCCTAATGAAACTTGAGAGAATTTCTCAATAACATGAACATTCGCAAGTTGAGTCTGACATTGATGGTGCCCAGCAGCAGAAGCGTTGGCTCGGCTCCTTGAGAAAGTATGAGTCTGAGGACCATGAAGCCTGCCAGGATGTACCCTCCTAGAGGCCGGGGATATGCGATGACAGTAGCGAGCGCTACTAGCACCCCTGCCCACACCAGCAGCGACACCTGCTGTGACACCATGTCGCCTGCACAGGATCACGTACTCACGCTCAACTAGAGATATAAATTGGCGCTTCCGTCGCAGATTTATTGAAGGGCTGAAATGTTTAGCTTAAAATGAAATAAAAACTCCCTTCAAATATTAATAACAGTAACAACTCAAGTCGCTTTAACACCGCATTAAAACTGGAAAGTTAATAGTACTTGTCTCATGAAAAGTTGTCGTGTTAAAGTATACTAAGAGATTGAGAAGTACCAATGTCTATAATAATGTGAATAAGACTACTACACAATATGCACAAAGATCATTATTATATGTTTGGATTTCGGACGAAAACTATCGAATACAGAGATGGGATATCACAATGCTAAATTTACCAGTGGAAAGCTAAACAATAATTTGAATCTACCGATTCAGCCATACACGAAGATGCATGCACTATATAAAAAATTAAGACACACGTTGCGAGATCATATTTCAATACCATACTTTAATTTAAAATAAAGCTGCCGAATAGACATTACACTCATCAACTAATGTCATGTGTAAAATGAAACAATATTCTCAAACGCTAGTAGTAAAATAATGTTGGATAAAGAAGCGCAAACGCAAAGTACGGAAAAGATTTCAAGTATGTAACATGGGTATTGTAGTGTGGAAAACTAGTATCGGCATAAGCGTTTTAAAATAGTTCACACTTGCGAACTATAATTCTTTTCAGTGTTTTGAAATGATCGATATAAACGGCTGCAGGTCTTAATTAAAAATTTTGTTCGACATGTCATCAGTACAGCCACGTGTATCGCTGCTAAAGCAGGGTAATGGTCTGCGAGAATAAGAAGACAGTCTCATCAGGTGACATTTCGTCACCTTGCAATAGGAGGCATTACACTGTACATGCGAGTGTAGCTTCTTATTTTGCAAGAATATTTCTGCCACAATCCTTGTACTTGCTGCTCCTCCATACAGTCAAGAGCTTACCAGGCTGAGGATCGTCATCGAAGGGGAAGGACCCAGCAATGATGAGATTGCATGTGGTAGCAAGCAGAAAGAGTAGGCGACTCCACAGAGACATATTCTCACTGATGGCCGACAACACGGGCTGGCGTTTGAGTTTCCGCTGCCATTTCATTTCGTTGTGCATGTCGTCGAACTTCTCAAAGAAGTCCGTAACCTGAACATCAAAGTCAATCACTGCAGCTCAACCACAAGCTATTTATGTACAGAGAAACGAGTCGCTCAACAGCATGATCAGCCACATAAATTTTTTTAAATATTTTGCTGAATAACTATATTGAAAACACATTGAAGCTCTCACATTGAGTACGTGGTAAATTTACTTACAGTTATGAAAAAAATATAGAACTTTAAAGACGGTAAAAATAACCTCTAACCTTTGAGTTGTGCTTGTCGAGTTCAGCAGTATTGCGCACACGCTGCTGCGTCTCTGCAGTGAGGTGCTTGCAAACATCTCGTATTGGGAAGACAATTTGCTCCAGTGTTCGGTTACTACGAGCAATCTGGAAGCACACAAAATTTCGTCATTAAACAGTACTTATTTAAACACTAAAATTAAACGAAAGACAGATTTGGGAAGTCTGTGTAGATAAATGATTTCAGACAAATTATTTCATACATTTAGACATATTCACCATCGAACAACAAAATAGTCATTTTTTCAGACGTCATAAGTAAAACTACTGTTTTACTCTAACAATGTTATCCGTCTGATAATCTTAAACAGGTATTTTTTATATACGTGGTCTTGCCATTGTTTTTCTTAGATGGATATTTCCAAAAAATCAGGGAGCAACGGAACGAGAGAAAAAAGTGAAAAATACAATACACAAGCACAACATTGGAGACACTCGTGCCTAGATTTTGTGCCATCAAACCGGGGCTTAGACACTGAAATGCACGAGAAGTAGAAACAAAAAAAAAAGAAAGACACACGTTGTTGATTCTGCGGTGAGCAGCTGGAGTCACTTCTGAGAACCGCAACATATCCACTGACGAAGACAGGCACTGATAGCACAAGTTCTGATGTACAGCTCAGGAATCCTGCAAATCCTCCGCAGGAAGCGTGTCCTCGTATGAGTTATACAACCTACATATCCTGGGACTAAAGCTAAACCCATCAAAATAAGATGAAGAACTGTCTCCTTTAACACACCTTTCTGATTAATGAAATAATTTTTCAAACGTATAGAAATAAATAATTTTAGGTCCAGAAAACGATTTGTGTCATTTACAAGGAATTCGGTGAAAAAGGAAAGGTCAATAAATTTCTTTGAGTCAAAATTATAACAAGAAATTCAAGTAATTAATACTGAAATGATTTACTGAAATTCAATCTAATCTGTTACTGCATTGAATAGAAGTACGATTCCAGAGGAAGAGGAAATTCCTACCTTACTTTGGCGGACTTGGATTACTAAAAAAACATCGCTTTAGAGAGAAATTTGTTACTTGGAGCGATGAATATAAAGAAACCGATAATTGTTGGAAAGGAACGTGCCTCAATTTGTGCAGTATTCTGGCCGTAGTGCAGCAGAGCACGTTGCAGTTTCTCTGAGGAGGTGGCAGACTCAGTATTGTGTAGCAGTCTGTGAAGCTCTTCACTGTGTTTGGACAGTTGATGGCACAGGATGTAAATGTTGTGACCAACCTGCAAACACACTCATTCTTACAGATCTGTTGTAATGCACTTTAGAACTAGAAGTCTGGTTCCTAAAATATGTTAATGAAAATTAAGTAGCCATTGGTAGTCCGATCAGAAAATGAAAAATAATAATAGGTCGATTTGAAGAAATATGTTATAATACTTAATTTTCATTTTTATCTTAAAGTTAATTAGATTAGTAATAAATGATTGTCTTTTACTATTTTGCGCAGATATATTCATTACGATTAGCAACCAACTTCACCATACTGTGACGAGTAAATTATTTGGGTGGCAGACAGAGACACACCAATAACCTGAAAAGTATCATGCAAAACACGAGTGTATTATGAAGCAAGTAGTAGTAGGTCCTATACGTACTTGAATAGTGACACAATATTTTTATATCTAATGCCATAGTTCACTGCATAGCTGCCATAACTTTCACATATCGCTTAAAAAGCCATCTAAAAGCCATTAAAACTTCAACTATATACAACCAAACTAACACAAACTCTTTCTTGGACACGCGCATATAGCCTATTTTTAGAGTTCATTGGGTGTTTCAATATTTTGATCAGCAAGAAAGTGAAAATGTTAGAAAATGAAGCCATAAAATTCAACACTGACCTCTTTGGGTGAGACTGCCTCGTCTTCGTCCGGTGCACCCTCCTCCATTTCATCGTCTTCAAGACTCTCTTGATGGTAGGCTTTGGCCACCACATCCAGCTGGTAGATGGCCAAGATGCACCGTAGCAAATACATCACCAATGTTCCGTACAGAACACGGAAACGATGTAATCGTATACCACGTCGCAGTAAGTCAACCACGAGTGTCCAGCAGCATCAAAGATTTTGTGACACGCATTGAAGCACAAGGTCCAAAATGTGGAGTGGCAGACAGTAGTTGATGGTGATTCATTTACTCAATGGCGACAGCAGATGTGCAGCATCATCAAGAACATCAGAAGAAGCAGCGAGTGTAAAGAGTAAGAGAAGCACGAAACGCATGAAAATCGCAAAACAAGGTGTAACACACAACACGAGCTTAGACTGTGAACAGAAAGCTCAATTTCATGTCAAGTGAAAATAAGCTAAAATTACAAAGCATTATGACGCTTTTTCTTCCAAAACGATGCATGAGGTAACAATGAGGAATTCCTTATAAAATACATTATGAAAATTTAGTTAAAATCCATAATGAAAATATCTGATTTACTCCTCAACTGGAGAATGAAGTATTGTCAATTTGATGCACTAATTGAAAGTCTACAGTTTTAGGTAAGTAAATGGATGTACAAAAACTAATGAGGTTAAATCATTAAAAAATAATAACAGCGTCAACATTATCTTAGCGGTGCCATGATAAGAACACAGAGTGCGAAGGTAATGTTTTAAAAATGGTAGAAAACTTTTATACGTTGACTGCAAAAGTGCTGTTTTTAATGAGAAAATCTAAAATGAACATAATAAATTTCAGCACGGGGAGATGTTCGAAGACGAGTCCGACTCTTCACGCAATAATACAGGGTGTCTCAAAAAAATGTACTCACCCTTTAACCGTTGCTAACATGCTGTCTTCTTTGTGTTGCAGGTGTGAGGTTCGAACCTTTGCGAACATGATTCTTTAATCACATTTAATCTTGTTCGCAAAGGTTCGAACCTCACACCTGCAACACAAAGAAGACAGCATGTTAGCAACGGTTAAAGGGTGAGTACATTTTTTTGAGACACCCTGTATACCCAATAATATATCTTAGCCCTATTTGGAGGCAGAGAACTTTCAATCGAGCCTTGGTCGTGGAGCCCCGGCAACCCTAGTTAATTTTCTATACATGGTAGCTGTTTTCTCTCTCGCTTCCATTTCTTTCGTGGAAAAAGGAAACGACAGAAACAAGGTCCAAAATAAATCTGCCTAAAAAAAGTAGGTAACACACATTCCTCTTTCCCAAGGGCTTCTATTGCACACTCTTACATTGCTTTTAGAAAATACTCGTAACTCAGTGCTCCCCATCCATTCACCTATCCCTATTTAATAAAAGCATACATTACTCGTACTAGTGAGTTAATTCAATTTCTCACTAGACGGCGTTTTTGTCAAAACCTCAAAGCCCCTTAATACTATGACGTTTACTTCCCTCCCAGCAGCACAGTAGCCTTAGTTATATAATACATATAACAACCATGACGGCATCACACAACTTGTATCTTTCCTCCTCCCCCATTGCTCTATGTAGATTCTAGAATCTAAAAAAATGATCTACTTCTTATGCAAAATTGATGTGTTCAGTAACCATTTAAACACTCTACAATAAATTCTTTAACTTTACAAGAAACCATAGCCTCAATATTTAAGGTCTTCTCTAGATACATGAGGATCCAAGTAACATCTTTCCATCGTAAAGTATTCCCCACACACTTGTGTAAAAGTGAACACTTAATTCAACGCTATCCCTTCCTCCTAAAGCCACATTGCTCCTTCTGTACGTACAACACAGTACATCCTTGATTCTATCTATAACTTCTTTACCGAAACATTTGAGCAACTGCGCACAACGTACAAGAACTGCAACATTTACCCTCAACCTACTTCCTAATACATAGGGGATCCACTCGAACAACATACCACTTAAGAGATACCATAACTACTTTAAAAAACGTTGACTAGCCTTATAAACCTCTTAAAAGTTGCCGTATTATTATGCTTCAGGTTTTTGAATCATATTGTGTAACATTCCAACACAGACTTAATTTTTTCTACTGTGACTTTCACATTATTTCTTGTTATCGCTCCTTGTTCAACTCAACCGGCCCCGAAATTTTCCCATCGCAGATAGATACCCCTTTTGCCTTTTCTGTCATCTGTTTCCACAGCACTCAACAATTGCTGAAAGTATTAAGCCTTTCATCAGGCCTCACATTCCGATATCATCAATTCAATTCCAGTCTTCATATCATGCACTCCTGGCGCTCATTTATTTCTAGAACATTCTTTTATCTCCTAAAATTCAGTTCCAGACAACTAATTTGCAAATGGTAAATATCAACGAGCTATTTACTACTCTCGCAATGACCTCTACCGATTGCCCACTGATACCTGCACAAAAGATCTATGTGTGGAAGACTAGGAGAGACGCCGTTTAGCCACAGCGACTTAGAAAAATAAGAAAAAAGGAACGCATGAGATTGCATTCAAGCACGAGCCAAGCTTACGATTTAACATTAGTGTAAGAGCGAACAATTAGCATTACGCAACAGATTCTAATAGCCATTGCTTTCGAACTAGTGAATTTCCGTCAGAATATTTCGGAGGAACAAAATAATCTAGGATCATTTACTAGGACGCACACTATTGCTCTACACCTTGAAGACTGTTCAGAAATTCTATTCAACCCAAAAGGGAGCTCTTAAATAAAGCTTGAAGAAAATCTTGCTTGACCTACCTCTCAATCGCACCAGCTCACGCCTGACCTATAGCAGCTGTAATTTGCAGTTGTGATCGGTGCATCACGGCATTTATAACTCGCCCAGTTTCATACATCATTATTGAGTGAAAAATGAGTATTAAATATTAACCATCGAAAAACAAACATGCCGTTGTTGAGGTGTCACTGGGGTAACTAATAAAACAATTTGCCAGTTTATGGCAAAAAAATTAAAATCCCAATGTTGAGAGCTACAAAAAAAAGTTAGAAAACAAATAGTTTATGTTTTACCTCTGAACTTTGGTCTTGATCGTTACAAGCAGGCAAAGACTCAATAAAGAGGTTGTACACAGAGGCAATGACGGCGGTCTGAAGCAGCATCGAATGATCCCAGTGAGCACGTCGGTGCACACAAATTTGACAGCAAAGTCATGTGCAACAAAAGAAACGGCACACACCATGCATTCAGTGCACAAGAACACAGTAGCAAAAGAAAAACTTGGAAAGAACAAATGGAAGCAACAAAAATTAGAGAATGCTCAAGTAAATTATAAAAGAATTAAAATAAAGGCAACAATTGAAGAATGGCAGGAAACACGCACTCACAAAAAAGAAAGAGAAAGTGCGAGAAGCAAATCGAAGATAGAGACGTAGTGGGAAAAGAATACGAAATAATATTAATGTCAAGAAATTTTCGCGTAGACTTAAAAATTAGTGTAATAAATTTACGAGCAATACATTTATCATGCTTAAGATATCAATATAAGATATAGTAACTGTGCATGGGCAGTCCAACACTTGAATGGTAGAAACACGAAGTGTAAACTGATTTCCAAACTAGTTTAAAATATTTCCTAGCAAAATACTAACGTACCTCGCTTGTAACGCGTAGTAAACTCATTTATAATAAATACATTCAGAATACTGATTGAAGTTTATGAATTAAACCGTCATTTTGAATACTTAATATGTATCAACTTTTATTAGAAAACGTGCAGCTATTGTAAGGGTGGATATGATAGTCAAACTGCATTGAATTTCAGCTTCAGGTACTTTGAAGGAGGAACAGTCTTTGAACAACCCTGCACACGATCTTTCATTCAATTAAAATTTATAAGAATTGAATTTAAACATGAAATACGGAGAAAAAATGTCTCCTGAAACCACGTTGTCATTCGAAATGTCTTCATGATTCTAATTGAATCCTAATGCAGTGCTAAAGTTTTCATTCAACCATCAATAGTAGAGGATGGTGCAACACGTTTATGAAATGAGTTGAAGTTAAACTCAGTCTACACTTCACACTTCTACCTATGAATCATGCAATAGTTTCTCCAAAATACTAATGTAAACTTAAAATTTGAAATGTCAGGGCAAAAATTTAAAATAGCCAGATCAGTAAATTTCGTTTCGAAATATACCGTCGGATAAAATTGACAAGCCTTCAGGGTAATAGAAAATCAAGGCCTTTATCTATACTGTAAATGAGCTCGCAAAGAAAGAATTAAAGCTAATCAAAAGCGGATGCAAATCAAGTACCGTAATTCAGACGGCAAAAACATTAGGTAACGCAGTGTTGAGAACATTTTTCAAAGTATCATACCATTTCAAACGAGTAGGTCGTGCAAGTGTAGAACTGTCCGGGTTGCTTAACCCTTGGTCTGTGTACTGAACTTATGCTAAATTATGAGAAATGGATCGCCAAGTTGTTAGAGAAGTTAGCAACTGAAAATATACTGACGATGCAACTTTCTATAGTTTCTTTGACCACGAAAGTATGCATGTGGGTATGCTGAGCCATTATCAGTGGAGATGTTTTTACATTTAAAATTAACTATTACAGACGCGCAGTTTCTTAAAATGTTGAGTACACAACAAAGTAAAGTACAACATAAGGGTTGAAAGTATAACATTGCTAAGAACTGCTAAAAGTAATAATTGCATTTTCCATGCAATCAGACCAGTAAGTCACATGCCTTTGTTTTGAAGGAAATAGACGTATTTAAAGACGAAAAATTGGCAGTGAAGGACTTTTGGAGTCATATGTAAACATTTTTTCAATCACGTTCAAACTTTACGCACTCAACGTCGCTTGAAAGAGCATACATGAAAAGAACACAGACAGTCTCAAGTAGCCCTTGGATATATTGATAAATGGCGAAGAAAATAGCATGCTGTCATGTACAAATATTTAAGCTCACATCATTGATCACTCTTGGTACCGACAGTCAAATCAAGATTATCTACGCTCCCATTGAAAGAAAAATATCAGAAAGTTATGAGAATATTTAACCAGGGTGAACTAAAGATTCGGATGTCGTTGTACGTGGCACTGCAGATGATTCAGTACACACGAAGTCACTCAAGACAGAAGGGTGTTGTTAGGAGCAAAATACGTACAAAAATAATAAGCTATTCTTCGACTCACCAGCTGAGTGATGTTCATACTCTGAAGAATCTTTTCAGCATTTTCGTTGTCATGCCTCGATTCCATGATGGCGAGTAGGAGTTTGGAAGCGCTGTTTTTAAGCTCAAGAACAAGGTCCATTTTATCTTGAGCCAGAGGGTTAATATCATTGAGGATGAGGGCTGTAATGATGTGCAGACCGTTGCTCTCGTGAGTTGCTGCAAAACAAGTAAATCTATCAGGGAATTTACCCATGTTGTTATATACTCCGATAAATACCTAGGATACATAATTTACGGTTATATATTCTCTCCTTCACTTTTTTATTTTTATATCAAATTTATATTTTATCTTAATCAAAATCAAATTTATTCATTATAATAAACTTACTACACTTGCATTAAAATTCTTAGGAGGAAAAAAGGCGATGCATAGCATGGTCATAGGAACACATACATTTTCAGGAGTTAAGGGTGATGATCAGTAAGGAAAATAATCTGAAAAAATAACAGACGTTGTAATCTAAATAAAACTTTTTCCCTACTATAACAGTGAATTGTTTTTTCCTACGACTTGACTTTCTGAGTTATGCCTGTTTCTTTTCGGGTCCCGTAACGGCATTACCATTGCCATGATCAATGTATTTATTACTAGTATTATTCTCAATACTATACGTCGAGTCATAATATCCTACACGATCGGAGTGCTTTAAAAGTGTCAGGAAGCATCTTGAAGAGAGAAAACTGGATGAATTCAGTGGACAGATGAAGCATCGAAGACCTCCCAATGATGGAACAAGTGAAATAGAAAAGCTGACTGAAAGACTAAATTATAAATAGTTCCCAGTTACAAATCTTTCTGATTTTGAATGAAATATGTATTCTAACAGCTAGGATGTTACTGAGAAAAAATGTCCTAAACAACACTGTTGAGAATACGCACTATTAGCAAAATTAGAACATTCAGGAATCTGAATCTTACTACATATTCTCCGAGGAGGGCTTTAATTAATAATATTGTACTGATGGACTTCGACGTAACCGATCCGCATACAGCGCTACGAACTATCGACATCTGTTTATACTAAAAAATCAAGAAAGTTAAAAACAAATAAAAAAAAACTCTCTGCTCGCGCACAAGTTAAATAAATTGGTGCGTCGGTTATTTCTCGGAAAAAAGTAAAATCAAAATTAAGTCTACTTCCCTCAAATATCTTAAATGCTCATTTGAGTTCCTTAGCCAGTGCTTCAAAATCAATCAAATGTCGGGAACACGACTTACCCTAGAAACGACAGCTACAACACATACTTTTCCCCTACCATCTCTTCTAAAGTAGCTCTGGAATTTACTAGCCCACCAAGAAGCGCTAAAAAACTATCTTATTCAACCTAACTCACTGGCAGTAATCGTTATTAGTAAGGTGAATAAACTGTTAATGAACACACCAATGCAGTTTTGATTTTCATGGCATGGTCCCTGGCAGTACTCAGTGAGCGTCTCGAGGGCCTGATTGATAAGAGACACGTTATGCTCGTTGATGTAGAGACCCAGAAGCCCAAGACCACCAGTGGTGCTGCCGCAGATGCAGTCCAGGAACAGCAGCGTTTCGCTCACCAGGTTATAAACAGTCTTGCCAGCTTGCTGTCGTAGCAAATTCTGAACAAAGCAATAAATTAAGCATAAACAATACGGTTAGGTTAAGCATAAACAACTTGGTGGTGAATAGGTGTTTAAACGGCGATAGAAAGCATGAGTTTCACGAAGACTAAAAGTATGTAAAACAAATAGGTTGTTATGTTGCACAGTGTGAGACACCTGCAAAAGAGATTACCATCTCTATGAAAAATGGAGGAAATCAGTTTCATCTGACAACATAAAAAAGTCTCCATAAAAAGCATCGTCCCCAGCGATGCTCACTAGGTATTGATTAGCTAGAAGTACATATGTTGAGAATGCGAATTCATCAAGGTAGAATTCGTTGAATTCATCAAGGTAGAATTCGTTGAATTCATCAAGGTAGAATTCGTTGAATTCATCAAGGTAGGCTGCAGCAGACATATATTATCAGTGTACTTTTCATTACCAGAAGCTGAAAAACTGAGAACGTACTCATCAACATACCAAAGGAGGAAGGATAGCATGAAGAACAAGACGATTGCCTCGCTAAAGATATGTTAGCACAATTCTCTAATACGTACAACAGTTTTTCATTCACAGTTTCTAATGCGCTTCACAACAAACTGCAGTAAACTCACGTCAGGTTGCCCTGAAAACTAGCTTTTATTAGATCAACTACGAAAGAGGTCGATTATAGCATTCAATGAAGAAGGAAACGATTTATTTTTAGAGATATTTGTACGCTGAACAGGTTCGGAGGTGAAAAGAACAGTAAGATCGGGACGCTTCGTAAATTTTAAATAATCATACAACGTAGCATTTTTATAGGTACGGTAAACTGCGTAAAAATTTATGCAAGATGCCAGCAACAGTAATTCAGAGAACAAATAAGAACACTTCTAAACGCCGCCTGTTGAACATTCGATTTTCTTTTCCAATCAAATTAAATATTTTCGTAGCCGATGTACTCAGTAGCACAACAATGTCAGTGCTAGAAATATCTTGATCGATAGATGCTAAATTTAATTAAGAGTAACATAAGGAATGTAAAACACTAATAACGAGCCTTGTCTTCATTTCAGAACCAACTGTGATGGTGACGTTCCGATTGGTCACGCTCAAGAAAATACAAGTTCATAAACACGAAACACAATTGCATAAACAAACCTGCATGTCCGTGTTGTGGTTCTCACAGAATAGCTGCAAGCAACGCAGTATTGGGTCCATGACTGCAATTTTGGGAGAGAGCTTTGGTTCCTCTTCCTCTAGGAGTCCTCCGACTCCCATGCCTCCCTTCACCATGTTGGAGTCTTCGTCATCCATTAACATTTCGTCCCCTGGGAGCGTGCATGAAAATAGCGCCAAAATGAACACGGTAAATGAGATTTCATTTTCTGTTAGCTGCAGTACTGCAAGGTAAATTTTAGCATGTGGATCTTTGTTAACACACAATGAAAATACGAGACAAATATTGTGCACAATATTTAATTATATTTAAAAAGACATGATTTTGAAGCTGAGTACCATCAATGCCTCAGTTGAATGTAAGTTTATGGCTATGGCCGGACAGATGAGCGGAGTACAAGCAGAACACAGAATTAAAGTTTTTCAATGGTCATTACTCGACTCAACTGCTAACAATAAAAATGTTTTTATGGGATATCCAGTGCTTTTATTTTGAAAATATCTAAATTACTCGTACGCCTTGCATATATTCCATTCAATATTCCACTTGTCAGAGTTATTTAATTTCACTGAAATCTATGTGGGAGAAATGCAATGCAGTTTCTTTTTGTTGCCTTCGCTTGTATATAAAAAATGTTCACAATAATGTTCGTCATTAGAACAAAAGACGTTTGTTTAACACAATTCTAAATAATTATTGGGAAAACTATTTCAGATACAAATTTGATTCTTGTTAAGCATCTGATGAACACAAAAATCAGGTTTCCCTATTTGTTCTTACCATAACGCAGCAGGTAGACTACATATTCCCAGGTCACTTCTCACCTTTTATTGGAGTGTCAGCGTCACTGATGAAACAACTTGACCAAGAATGTGTCTCAAGTTTTCCAACTATTCGATCAACTGGACTCTAAACAGATCTTATATGTTTTGAATGACCCTCGTTCAGATTATGTATGGTGCTATTTAGTCTTCATTTGCTGACCACATTTTTAAGCTTTAATATTCATATACAGATTAAATTTACCGACAAACGCTCTTTTCCTTTCGGTTGCAGATTTATTTGCGTAGTACTGTCCAACGATGAAAACAAGCTGCTTACTGATAAATTCACTTACTTCGAAAATTAATTTTTTTAAATGTTTATAAAGATGGTAGAGTGCACATAAAATAAACAAAAAAACAATATTATTACAAATAAAATTTGAAAATATATTCTTTCATGCAGTTTTTATTTCACCTTTCGACGTCAATTATTTTTTAATTTTAAACTTTGATTCCAGACCTGTGTCACATTGCATTTTACAAGCAATGTTTTGAACATGAAGTGCATGATAAAGAAATGAAAAAAATTAGATTTTTGACGTCGCTTGGAAGCTGAACCTAAAACCTAAATCAGGGTTATTTCAATTAATGAAGAACAAACAACCCACCTGTTTTCTCAGCACGAATGGCATTAAGGGACTGCGCAGTGGCAGTCGCGGCCGCATCGAAGTCTTTTTTCCTCTCTTCTGTGATCACAACGCCGTTCCTCTGACCTGCTTGAAGAAGAACGAGCGCCTGTGGCATCATCGATGGGTGAAGTAAAGGTCCCTTCTCACCTAATACTAAAGCTTTTATTAATATAGACACAGAATCCACGGAAAGGGGATGGGCGGTGGCGCATGGTGTAATTTTTCAAGGGCAATACTCGCAACAAGGTAAAATTATAGTTCTGCACCTTCCATGCTCAGCAGTAGAAAGGAATAACATTTTAGAAAAACTTACACAAAATAAAATGTTTGAACTCGAGTTTTCTCTGATCGACCCTTCACTATTTCTGAAAGATTAAGCATTAATGACGAGGAGGGCTAAGAGGTGTATGGTAGTTGATAAAACAGAATAATTTCACACAGAGTACAAACTAGCAGACACCCCCCAAAGAGTCAGAGCTTCACACAAGACGTCCTGGTCACAACCAGGAACCACCAGTGGCATCCAAAGCAATAACACAAAGGTAGCAGCAACGTTTGGCCATGGATGAGTGCTCTCACAAGTGAAAAATACGTATAAAATTATTCACTTTCTATTGTGGGATGGTTTGACTCCCTCCTCTTGCGGAAATGTGATTGAAGGAGAGGTAGAATTAGGAATAATTATTATGTTTTCCGAAATTGTCATATCCAAGCCGAAGTATAACTAGTCAATTATTGCGTTTTACTCCACATTTCCCTACATCGGATGCTCTCAAATTCATAAAGACCATGTAGTAGAAGTATCTACAAACAATTAATTTG
Source organism: Trinorchestia longiramus (assembly GCA_006783055.1). NCBI lineage: Eukaryota > Metazoa > Arthropoda > Malacostraca > Amphipoda > Talitridae > Trinorchestia > Trinorchestia longiramus. The sequence continues at coordinate 113,612 of VCRD01000953.1, forward strand.
AAATTTAAAACCTAGGAATCATCAAGAAAAGTCTGCAACATATATTAAAATCAATTAAATTTAGACAAAACATTTCCAAGTTTAGAAAACTACAAACCAGTACTGACAGCTCACTGTTTATGGAGGATTAGCATCTGTATGGTAGTGAGAGAGAAGGTTTGTGTGTATAAATCCATAGAGAGCGAAGATCCGAGTTGTTGAAAACATGAAATTGAATGTTCAAACTTTTAAATTCATCTTCGTGTATGATTTAGAGCATTTATGCAGTAGTATGTGGTATCAGAAACTAGTGAAAAACATTGCCAATTGACATTCCCAGCGACCTTCAAGTCCTGAGCACGATGAGGTGACCTCCTATAAAGCAATGAATACAAGTTTGTAAACTACTCTAAGCCTTAAATTCCTGCTCTGACACAGGCACAGCAAAGATAGTAAACGCCACCATGCTTAGCAGAGCGGCCGTGCAGAACAGCTTTCTCTGGTGAAACCAAGCCAGGAGCTCCGTCTTTGTCTTCAGGCGGCCGCTGTGTGAGGTCCGAGGTGTTCACGGTCACAGTCATACGAATCTCCTGCTGCGCCTCCTTCATCTTTTCAAAGAACACCTGCACAACCACGCACAAACATTAGTAATGTCAAACGCAACAGTGCAGTCGTACTGTTTCTTTTATAACAATGTGCTTCATGAATGAAGATTTTGAGTAAAAATGACATTTCCTCGCGAAACTACGCGTTTCAATAAAGAAAATTTTGAAAAGAGAAATTTCATTTTACTCAGTGAAATGCTATTTTTAGAGAAACCGAGTAACGAAACTCACACAATTAGCCAATAAAATGACAAGGAATATGAAAAATAACTTTTTTCATTTAAAATAATACGAAAAAGGATAAGCTTATACGCGTCCAACGATAACGTATGCGTAATACACGCTCGCAAATCATCAATTTTTTTATTCTAAGTAAGAAGCAACAGGTTTAATCCCTATGACTTTCTCTCGCAGACGAAAAACACTGCAGTGTTAAGGATTCTAAGCAGCTAGCTTAAATTCTTTCTAACTACCAGTGAAAAACCTGGCTTGCATCACTGTACACTGACCCTCACTGCTCATGAAACGCATTCTCCTTCGCGCCAGTAAACTCACGAACCTTGAAGAATTTTTGAGCCTTATCAATGTTGGTAGTGAGTTTGTGATGCAGGATCTCTTGAATTCTGGAGTTACCGCCTTCGAGCAAGGCGATGCCTAACTCCACGGCCTCGATGAAGATGCTCTGTGAGCTGTGGCTGTTGACGACCAGCTCCACCACAAGGTCCGCTGCACCTTCCTCAGCCAAGTTGGTCTGCACCTCCAGCATGCTGCGCCCGCTACGGCGCAGGAATTTGTCTGCACAAACATACCGAATGTTGCAGTCTGAAAGTAGAGTAAAAAACACGGTTTGTTTTAGTACAGGGTCATGGCATGCATCCCATTTCAATCATCGCTGAAAAATGGCAATCGCTATACTGAAACGAAGAATAACTTTGACTTCCACAAATCAAATTAAAAAATAAGAATCAAGCATTAATATTGTTTACTGAATTGAACCCACATAAATCCCGAGTAATCTTAGTGAAAAAGTACACAATTTTGAAAATGCTCGTCTCAATAGACTAATTTTCAGTATTCAGAGAGCAAAAAGTTTTTATTGCTCAATGATGTTCTGCAAATATAATAGAGATATTGAGGGAAATAACTCAATCTGCAATAAAATTGATGAAAAGCTATAAAACCAATTGGAAGATCAACTTAAATTTATTACCCCACATAAAATATCACAAAATTCAAGTCACCAACAGATATCCCAAACAATTACAGGCCACCATGCAAATCTAGAGAATCTTTCTGAGGTACTTTATTTAAATAAATCAGCAACAAGAAAGACAATAATCAGCAACAATAAAATGAGTACCCTCACTAGACAAAAAAGTATAGTAATGGAGGAAAATACATCAAAGAACCGCACATCAGAGGTCTCAGGCACGGTACTCGAGTCACTCCAGAGAAAGAATATAGACTGAAATGAACATTAAAAGTAAATGCACTGCAGATTTTCAATCAAAAACTGAAAAAAACTACCTTGGATTGTTTCCACCACTGACAGAAGATAAAATTGTTCGACGATAAGCTACAATGGACACACATCTACCGCATTTTATTCCCCAAAACATACACGGCTTTTATCTGAAATCAAACGAACCATTTTCAAGTACACTAAGAATAATCCCACACAAACGAAAATACTTCAAAAAGAGTAAATTTTTTTGATGAAATCAAGGGAAATTCATGAATATATAAAACAAACGTAAATGGGGTCAACACAATGTGAGAATGTTTTCGATGATCTAAATGGGCACCGTCAACGTGACTTATTATGAAGTGATCACTAACCAAGAGCAGGCATAGTCTATACTGGATGTGAGGATACGATCTGTTATTTAAACAGCTGATGTCAACATGCCATTTCATGTGATAATAAACCTGAGGGGCAAGCGCAGCAAACACTGAATGATGGAATAAAATCAATGATCTTATTATCTGGAACAGCACCGAGGCGCACTCGGTCTGAAAACAGGGCTTTAAAGGAAAGGATCATCTCCCGCCGACAAAAACGCGGAAAAAACGTGGCAGGAATAGCTATGACTGCTCTCGACGTTCACCGAAAGGCAAGCCGAAATCTCCGTAAAAAGTTGACAGGGAACATGAAAAACAAGACGTCTCCTAACTGAAAAATTGAAATTACCAAGTACTGTTGCTAAGCCAAAGGCAGGTACAATAGTTCAAAGTATATCTGAAGTATGATATATGAAACCTTCCTAGTGACAATTACTACAATAGAAACCATTGGACTGCTTACTGATAAAAGCTTGAGAATTTAACTTATACCCCCAAGGTTCATCGAGTCCAAAAGTGATGCTGAAGGACAATACTTTACAGAGTACACCTCTAAAAGGAATCAAGACCTTAACATGTGCTGCCAACATTCGATTTATAAAGTGATCATGAACTTAACCGCATGTGCTATCAGTATTGAAACATAATATTATCAGAATGAGCCCAAGTCAGCATAGTACACTCACCGCCAGGTCTGCTGTTGAGACCCACTTTCAGTTTAGGGTCGATGACGTCCTTCTTCCTGTGGTTCTCCTTCAGGTAAGTCTTGAGCCACACCGCCCGTAACTGGTCACCCTGTGTGCACTTTGATCAGCACATGCTCAACCACATCCCAACACCGCCTACTATAAAAGTGCAGCAATTGAATCATGAGTTTCTCAAAACGAGTTTTTCTTGGTTTTCTATTGATAAATTGGATACACAGTTATGACCTTCCGAATAAATGCGAGCATAGATACTTTATAGAATTTATTATGAACATCGCCCCATGTTATATATATATATATATATATATATATATATATATATATATATATATATATATATATATATATATATATATATATATATATTTCTACATATATACACCCCATGTTTGTAGAGATGATACGCGTCGATGTCACTTCCATGGAAAGCGACAATGTGTCTTTTCTCAGAGGTCATAATTTATTCTCCACGCGTTTTCGTTCTTATTCCCTCCCGTAAATATTAATTTATTTAACACATTAATATAAGATGGTTGCTACATCAGAGATCCTACAGAATGTTTTCATATAAGTTTCCTACAAATTAGAAGTTCCTGAAACCAATACGAAACATGCAATGTACCAAAAATCAGTGCGTCACTTCTTTGGACATGCAGTGTATTACATACTACACTACATCAAGTATTTCAACAGACAGTAAAAGCTCACACGATCGTCTGGACGGTAAAGATATAAAACGGATGTGGCCTCACAATTAGATATCATCATAGATTGAATCTAGATGTAAATACACAATTTCGTTAGGTTCTACTGTAAACCTGAAGGACAACATATTTTGAGCACATTGATTCATATGCAACAGACTGTAGCGACAAAATATCTACTGAGAGAAACTCTCCAATAAACTTGAATGGAAGCATACCAACCTTCTCTCCGTAGTCAGGATCAGCCATCATGTCCTTGAGAAGTCGCAGCACCTTAATGCACAAGTCTTCTTCCTTGTCCTCCAATAAGCGCTGGCAGTGAATGATCATCCTGATGATAGCAAACCAAGTAATTATGCTAGTTACAAACATCTGACAGGACACGAAGTTCAATCAAACGCAGAGTTGAATGATTTTCCCTTAAAATACGTCTCAACCACCAGAGCACTGCCTCGTCTATGCGAGTGTGTCTCTTTCCAGAAAAGAAGAGGGCATACACTAAAAGCGTGTTCAAGCGTTCAATGAACACAAATCAGTACCCCAAGACCAGGAGATCAAAGCTGAACATCATCTCGCCATAAGGACTCTACATTATAGTAGTCCAATGACATCATACACAAACCTCAGGAATAATGTGAAACTGAATGAAGCAGTAATAGAAGAAAATAAGAAGTTAAATATTCAGTCTTGCTTCAGATAGAAAGCTGGACAAACAAATGAATCAGACACGGTAGAAGATCCCAGGTTTATTATATTTGAAAGATGCATGGAAATGTAGAAGGCTAAATTGTGATACGAAAAAGAATTTGAATGAGGGTGCGATTAATTGGTTTCGTACAGTGCAGAGATTTAGGAATTGAAAGGAGAGAAGACACGAAAAACTGTGATGTTCGAGAAATATCGTTAGAATGAAATGATTTAATAGAGCAAGAAATGAGGTGAGAAGAATACATAGTATCGGAAATCAGTAAGTTGTAGGGAAAGTACATCATAAAGCGTTCAGGTAGTTCGAATATGAACATATACTTGGTAGTTCAAGTTTAAATAATAAGCACAATATAATTAAAAACTCATAAAATCGGAAGCGAACGAAATATTGGTGATGAGTCTATAGATACTGCATGAATTTGTCCAAGAGGTAAAAATGAGTGTAAAAAGTGTGCCAGTAAACCTTTGATGCAGTCCTGAATGTGTCAAGTTCTCTTGTCTTCTCTAGCCTCTTCTTGTGAGGTACAAGTGCGAGGCACAGGAATCTTTACCATAAAACGCATGGAATAGAAATCAGTTCAGACTTATTGAACTTATTAAAACAGGGGGCTCAAGCGCAGTGGCTGCTCCCCTCATCGGGTTCTATGTAATTACAATAGAACAATTCAGGAAAGTTGCATCTACCTCAACCCTGCGGGTGGACATCATTTTTTTTGTAGAAAGTTTTAGATGAGTGTCCTAAGCATGGCACACAGCACGGTACAATGTCCTGGACTAGAACTACAACTCACCTCGAATCTGTTTTCATTTTCGTCACACGCACATAACACAATGGGGACAAGCCTCAAAATAAAACTTTCTGATTTGTCAACCTGGTCGTCTTTCCATCACTTCACAGGTGCCTATTACATAATCATCGGAAAATAGCGATAAAAAAACATCTTTTTACCTGGATATGAAGCCTCCTGATTGTCTTTGACAGGTGCTTGCAGCCTCGCTGCCCTTCCTGAATATCTTGTGAGGTTGGTAGAGGATGTCGACCAGGACAGACAGCTCGGCCACAACGAGGGGTCGTAACTCGAGTTCTAGCTGCGACACCACCGAGTTCAGGTCTTGCTCAATGACCAGGTGGTCCGTGCGTCCACTCGCCTGTATACCAGCCACCAACACAGCTCAATAAAACTTGACTGCTCTCAGCGCCACAAGAAAGTGTAGGAAACGTGCATTTCTCTGACGCGAACGTCGCATATAAGAAGAGGAGAGAACAGAGAAAGAACGTCTAAACACTAAATAGAGATAACGCATGCGATAATGAAATGATTTTTCTCGAGTGTTCGCTAGGAAGAATAAATTTTGAAAATAAATTCCACAATTGTCGGTGCAAATTTGAAGAAAAAATATAAGGGAGATTTCTTCACACGCAGCTTGCAAGTCGAGGGAATTTCTGTGAACGAAAGTACACTGCTTCAAAGTGAAAATAATAAACAGATAGACTAGAATGGATATTTTTTATGTAACTCGTTGCTCTACTACCCTATCCAATTTAAAATACCTTTTATAACTCATAACAATAGTATTTTACGAGACTGAGTACATAAAGAAACGATTCATTCCATTGATTTTCCTCTTACACTACTCGAATTTTTATATTACGTGCGATTCACCAATTTTTAAAAATGAATAAAAATCTTCAGTAAATCGAGATAGCATTTTTTTCAATCAAGTTCTGGACGAAATTCAGCTAAAAACGATTACATTCTCGACACAAATTGCAGTGATCCGAGACGCCCGCTACCACATTACTGACAGGGTACAAGAGGGTTTTTCTTCTAAGCCCTGTCTCACACACCATAAGGTATCCACTGGATTCCCCATAATTCTCCGATCCGCTCGTGATCCATCAAATCCCACTAGCTAATTGGCATCCCCATGTAAATAACTCCTAACGAGTAGTTAGAAGACGTACCAGTCTTATTTTTGATCAACAATTGCCTGGTACTGACGACAATACAATAGTATGAATGCCTTAGGATAGTCAGCTAGTACTGACGACTGACAGACTCAACCACTGCGCTGCCAGCCAAGTCTCATCGTTCAGACCATCAAAATATTTGAATAAAACTCATTGATGAGCTAAAACGCTGAGCTAACCAATAGGAAATATTTTCAGGTTTATGAAATTTTTGTTTGCTTGAGAAATGTCAGCTAATATCACTTGCATCATTTACAAAATGCGTTCCAAAAATTAGCTCCTACTTGTGAGCTACTTCCTCATATAAAACTCTTTGATTATCATGTTTGTGCAGAGTTTAAATAAATTAAAAATGCAACCACTGCTAATCTTTCATCAAAATCGAGAGAACAGAAGATAATTTTACATTAATATTTTCCCAGTACCGTAACTTGCATATTAAAAGCTTATAAATTATGTTAAACAACTATAATTAGCTCGATTTCATATTGTGGGTTCATGCTGAAAGCCTCGTGCCTTCAATATGAACACCCACACATGCGAACATTTGCATTTTACTTCATAAGTCATATATTTACCAATAAATCGTGATTATGTGGCGAATAAAAAAGAAAAACAAGAGAATAATCAGAGTAAAGTATTCTGGATAATTTTGAATACTAAAAGCTAATTGAAATTTATTGAAGAGACGTATATATTTCTCCGATGATTACATATTGCTCTAATGATTCGTAACATTTTATTTCAAGTACGCTGTAAAAAGAACAGGAAGCAAAAGTAATAAAACTTTTCTCCTAACATAATGAATTTATTTCATAATAACAGTGCAATGATACAAAACCATTTTCAATGCTGATTTTTTTAGTAAAATTGCATGGAATCAATGGTTATGAAATAAACAGCAGAGAATTGATTTACATGCTTGAGGAAATTTTCCAAATCCGCATAATTTAGGTTTATGGTAACACTTCTCGGTTGCCCCGGTCATGACATCTAAATCAGCTTGATTTTTCCTATGGAGATATTTGAAAAGAAATGCTTACATTACTTAGCCAGGTACTTTGAAACACCGTTCAAAAAATAAATAACGTAACTCCAGAGATGCCGAGTTAAGTTATGAACAGCACCATTCAAAAGCATGTATTTCTGTAAACAACGGAGGCCTCCTTAATGATATACACAATACTTCAAATGTAAATTAAATTTTAATAAATCCTTTATTATAATTATCAAAGTATTTTAATCTTTTCTATTTTTTGTAATTTCATTATATATTTACATTTTTTATATTTATAAGCATTTACCTTGTTAAGGGTCAGTTATTCAAACGCAACCCCGTACGTAAACTGTTGTTACGCACTAATTTAAGACAATTAGAACTTCCACCACGAATTCAGTTCCCAACGTTTGAGCACCGACATTAATATTTGTTTACTTCGCATTTCTCGAGAAAATGAAAGTCGTTGTGCCAAGATGAAGCTTACCATAGAACTATTCATCCACAAATTAAGTCCTCTAACTGAAGAAAACGACAGTAAACTTTATTATATGTATATGCCTTATATCTTGACTTTTGCTTCGACTTGGTTCGCTTCTAAATGCCAAGGGAAACAAATTATCATGTTTGCAGAAAAATAGAAATACAGATTTTATCAAAAGTTTTGTGTACAAGACAACTGTCATTAAAAAGATGTGCACATTAATGGTTATAAATGAGTAAACTCGTGCGGTATATTTTGAAAAGCAATCGCAACTGTAAAGGACACTTACTGATCCTAATAAGATGACACACCAAGTCAAAAATTAACCACCGTTTGACGAGTAATCCCGCAAAAAATTAGAAGTTAGGTCTATATACAACTTTTGTTACAAAAATTATAAAATGAACGAAAAACTACATCCACTATTAAATGATATTTTGTAAAAACAGTGTCACCAGCCCAGAGCCACACCTCTCACATAACTTTGTCAGTCACACTGATTGATCGCGAATAAATAAAAACGTCCAATTTCAAACAATTGAAGAAATTATAAAATAAATATTGAAGAGGTTAAAGGAATCGTTGAAGGGCTCTGAACTCTTCTGGATTAATTCTGGGCGGTGTTCCTAGACTCATACTACAGGAGTCTTTTTCTCAGTTATTGCCATAACGGATACTACGACAAATAGTGAACGTAGTCACCGATCGATTTTAAACAGACGTTGTACGTGATATTCTTTCTATCTTTCTTCACAGAAAATTTAAATTTAAAATTTAATTTTTTATAAACTAACAACAAATGTTAAAATTTTCAAGAATTTCGTGTCAAAACAAAAAAAAAACAGCTTTGTTTATGTTTTAAAAATATGCAATATGATTGAGAAAATAGGTACGGCCTTTTTATATTTCCCAGGATATTTACCATTATATGAGGTAACTTCATACTAGGTCAACTTTATCATATTTCCTTACTGATTCGTTCCGGAGATAACTGTAACTATTTACCATTAAATACTACAGAAATAGAGACTTTCACTGTGAAGTGGTTCACGAACAAACCCTGCATTTTAATATGATAGAAGTTTAGACACACACTCCACAAGAGCCCAAAAGATAAAATCACCACTCAAACAACTTTTAAGCGCCCCGAAACTGAGAATCAAACCTTGGACGGGCATGACTGCTAGCGAAGATACTATGAAGAAATCAATCCAGAAAAATGTGTGAAACAAAACTGAAATCGGAGATTAATGCAATTTAAATAACTATAATTATTTTTACTATGAACATCAGGGTGTTATTCATAATTTTTAGATTTATTGTGCAATTATAAGCGTCGGAAAGTATACTTTAAGAATACCAACTAGAACAAGATAACTGGATTTTTTTTATACCACTCCCATTAGACAGTAAAAATGTTGGTCCATTTCCAGCATTGGTTAGATTAGCCCTGTGTCAGCCGCATATCCCCCTCGAAGTACTCACTTGCGATGCCTGAATGTAGGTCAGATTACGCAGCAGCTACTAACAGCTTTTTAGGAAAACTGTAACTGAGAAAATTTAATTAAAACTTATGGATCGTGCGAACACGCCTACGCCCAGCTTTTGATAGCAAATAAGCTTATTAGGGATGCTACACTAACCTAAGCCTCCTGGCACTGCTGTAGTGCGGTATTTTCCAAGACTTTTGCCATATCTGTAACTTCAACCATACATGTATGCCTAATTTTAGTTCCCGTACGCATGTAGATCATCAGTGAGACACGAGCATGAAAACTAGAACCAAATCTAATTTGCTATCGTCCTGTGTGTCTGGTTGCGAGGTTTCTTTAGTAGCCTAAGACGCAGAGACGTTTAGGTTAACTTCACGAGATACTCCTCAATTTTTGATTGTTAAGTTAGGACAATTTTAGTACAATATAGTGTAAGTATAATATATAGTGTAGTACAACATAGTTTTACGGTAAATTTTACAAATACTTGAGTTATGTTTTTCATTGTTTTCACGTAGTGAAAACTATTTTTGTCCCAGAAAAACAAATCAGCCCCTTCAAAAAAATATATTTTCAAGTTTACTTGGAGCTTTTGTCCAAAAACTCAGTGAAGCAACAAAATTTTGTAAAAATTTCTAAATTATGCTTTATTAATTGAAATATCCTTTACTGGGGAAAGTTTCAGCTTCTACTTTCAGGTATTACTGATTTGTTACTGAGGTATTACTCACTGAAATTCTTGCAGCTGAACACGATAAAACGCTGCCAGATATTTAAGCTTCGCGTTCTCATAGTGACACACTAGAAAGCACCATGCTATTGTTGCAGGTAAAACTTCAACTGGAACACCTGTTCTAACTAACTCTACATGAGCACCATGAGTACAGCGGCTGATGCAATTATTTATTTTCGAATAAGTACCAATCCTACAAAAATCTGAATTCTGTACTTGGGTACACGCTGCTTTAGATCGAGACACGCTGATCTGAGTAGCGCAAGTGAAGCAAATCGTGTGGGATACACACCTCTTTTAGATACTTTTTTAAATAGAGGTGACCTGAGCAGCACAAGTGAGACAATTCGTGAGGGATACACGCCTCGCAAGGAAAGTTTAGTGCGAGCAACACGGGAGATGAAGAAGCAGGGCACAAACCAGTGCAGGCGTAGGGCAGATCTCGTGCAGAAGACGAAGCTACGAACATCTCACCTCAGTGACCTCGAAGTCACTCTCGTAATCTAAAGCTTGACTCGACCAGTACTCCTCAGAAGCAGGCTATGCATGACGACGACAACAAGCGCCTCGTTAGTATGTTAGCAGTCACACCACCTACCATCTTAGCACAAGGCAATTTTAGACTGATGGCTATCGCAAGCACTAGGTACTGGAACGCTTACCGTGCGGCAGTACAATAAACAATTTACCAATTAATAACGTGGAACATTAACCCTTTCAAACTTAATGGGATATATCTGTCCCAGCGGTAAGAAACATTAATACGATAAATATATTTATAATTCGGAAAATATGTCTTACTTATGGGCTAATGAAGCCATTATCACCGAAACTTGTCTGAACAAAAGGAAGGTCCAAAGAGTTAAAGCAATCCCTAATAAGTAGAGAATTAATTGAATTTTGAACAACACATGTAGGCACACCGCACGGAAAGCGTTCACGACAATGACAGCAATTAGTATCACAAACACAAGCCCAATTTTATCTTGTCAAAAGTGCTAAACACAGCACAACTTATCTAAAGAAATATTTTATTAGCTTACTATTTTAAGCATGAAACATAGTAAGCAACAGAGGAAACCAAGCCTCTAACCTACCCTTAACATAGAGCACATGTTATATTAGTAATGAAATATCCACCTGGTGATAAATCATTTCAGTCTATTATTTAACTTCACTCAATCAAAGAAAGCACACATTAAAGGTAAATTATCACTCGTGGACTAAATTAAAGGATGAACAAATTTAACGAAACCCACGGCTTGAAAACTTTCTAAACATCTGAAGCGAGAAGGGCAGGCACATTTTTTATTAATATACTACTTTTAACTAAGAGTTGCAATAAACCAGCGAGTAAGCATTTGTATTACAATAACGAAAGTAAAAAATACAGGCACCGCTGATGATTCTGTTCATCTTTGAGAGAAAACACAAAGGCTGAAGAGAATTCATTAACTCAGCATTCTCACTACGAAATCTTATGTACTAAATTAGAAAATGCAATTTTTGATGGGTTGAGTTTCACCAGCACTTGTGCTAGAAAATAGGTTTCATTATGGGAAGAAAACTACGCAAGATATAAAACTCTGCAGAAGGTGATACAACTAAACAGAACACGAAACTTCAAAATATAGTCAAACTGTATAGTGTACGTTAACAATCCGATAAATACATTGAATAAAGCTGTTTCCTCACAGCCTCAAGCTCACCCTACTATAAATGCTTTTACTACATCCTTGCTCTTGCTAACTTTTTATAATATTCTCGATGCAATTCCTACTTGATATCTAATATCACAGTCGCGACTACTCCTGATCCTTGCATCACAACCGTAGGCAGTTCGCCACTTATTTCTCATTGTACAGTCTTGGATCAGCTTACTGTTTCTTGTCAAGGCTTTGAACATTCCCTGTTGCTCCTAACTTTCTCGTTACAACCCTGTACAAAATATTGATGTGTAAGCCTAGCCTACGCCTACCCCTCCTCACGATGGTAGAAGTGGAAGACGGTTCGAGGTGTGCTAGTCATTTCCAATAAAAAGTATATAAATCAAGTTCATAACTTTGCACATGTTTAACCAGCCACCACCACCAGCTTGGTCGACTGGTGAGCGAATCCGCTTGCGAGCGGGAAGACCTGGGTTCGAATCCCACTACCGCCATGGTTGACGCTAGAATTACGGCATGGGACTTGGGTAACCGAATAAGTATCGAAGTGATTATCTGACCCAATAATGGGCTAGAAGGTTCGTTCCTATAGCCTCATTCTATTCTATAGCCTCATTCTATTCTATTCTATTAAAAGTACATAAGTTGTTAAACGATCGAGTGTAAACTTATACAAACAGACTTAAACGAAAACAAGACTTGAAACAACATTCTCTGCTGACACTTTAGGAATAGCAAAAAATGAAAACTATTTTACGTAAAGTTCTTTGATACATCCGAACATTGATAAATGAAAAATCAAATCAATCAAAATAATCTTGATTTAAGTGGTCGAGCCAATAGGTACAAACTATAAAGATCAGTACAAAAAAGATGAAAAAGTTAAAATAGCTTCAAGGCAAGCACAAAAGGAATTAGGTAAGAAGTACCAAAATCATCAGATTGATAAGTTCAGAAAGTTGGAGAGTTAGTTAGTGTACCAACAAATAGGCCCTATATAGTAAGTGGGTAAATCAATAGGTACTACATGGTAAGTGGGTTAGTCAATAGGAACTACATGGTAAGTGAGTTAATCAATAGGCACTGCATAGTAAGGACGTAAACCAATAGGCACTACATAATGAGTCGATAAATGAATAGCAACTACATGGTACGTGGGGACACTAATAGGAACAGCATAATAAGTGAGAAAACCAAAAGCCACTACATAATAAGTGAATAAATCAATGGGAACTACATAATAAATGGGTAAATCAAAAGTCACTGCTTGGTAAGTGGGTTAATAAGCAGGCACTATAGTAAGAAAGTAAATAAATGGGCACTAGATGATGCCGCTGATACATGAAATGGAAATCACCAGAAAGAGAACGTAACAACATGAAGTACTGACTGGAAGGGTAGGTTGCTTGAGCGCACGTTTGCCCCACACGGAGACGTGCCTGGAGAGGAGGGAGGTGGTGCGCTGGGACATACTTGCCACCTGCTCCACCAGCTCGCTCGGGATGCTGATGTTATGTTTCTGGGCTGTGGCAATGTCACAAGTTAGAAAGTTTGGATTCGGTAATATCAAGCCACACAATGCCCATATACTCATATTCCGTAACTTACTGGCAGGTTTCGTTTCAGTTCGGTGCTCGTAGGCGATTTGTTCGTATATCCGTACTGGGACGAGTATTTAAAAACAAGCAGATTTACTTTTGGACTTGCAATTTAACAATAGTTCCCACCGAACATCAGCCATCATCTTACTGGCCTCACTCTAGTTAAAATGTCTACTTTTTACATCGTAATATCCTGTCGTTTGTTAGTTCTACGAGCTGCATCACCATTGCTTTGCGCTAAACACCGAACATTCCAGAGTGCTTGTAAGGGTAAAAACTTGTGGATACATTTAAAAAAAATGAAAAATATTCAATAGAGAGCTCACAAAACGCTTTCGAGTGAGACCGTGCTGGCACTGTGAGAGAGTGAGAGAGAGAGCTATTGTTTACCATGCATGTTCCTCTTATGAATCACACAGAGAACAATCCTTATGAACTACTTTTAAACTTCAGAACAACTTTGCTTCCATGTACCGAATTTCAGAACTTGAAAGTTTACAAGAAGAGGACTGTCTGTACTTAGAATCAAATATAATGCTGATAAAACTCAACTTCCCCACTCGAAAAAAGACGAGTTCTAAAAAACATTTTCGTTAATTATTGAAAAGAACTCAATATTGTTCATGGAAACGTCAATTTCCTAATGTGTAAACAATATAGCACTCCATTCACTGAATATGTATTGATGGAAGTTAACTGCATCATTTAGATACAAAATGCTTTGAAATAGCATTTACATTATTGTTTAATGGAAACAAAACAATCCTAAATCTATTAAGGAAAATACAGAGTCAAGTTTGGAAAAAATTCAAACACGAATTTAGAACGAGACCTTTAAGGGACAACCTTTTAGAACGAGATATTTAAATTTTTTATAAAATAGTTGCCATTTCATTATGACCAATTCATAAATCAGATGATAGCATCCAAAACTGACGACCAGGAAAAGATTCTTTAAAAGAAAATTCTTGGGTTAGGTATGAAGTTACATTCAATTGGATATACATAGAGCATTCAGCTACAACAATTCTTGCTGTGCTCGTGTACTTTCCTTTTTGGTAACGGTGGTGGATCGCTGCAAGCAGGCTTTAGCAAACCAGCATCATATCGTCTAAAACTAGTTCGTGTACAGTATTATTATTATTATTATATTCCTAGTTAAACCACCGCAGCCACAACAAAAGCGATCTCAGCCGTGATAATATCACTGATAAGATCAGGAGATAGTCATTTAAGTTTTAGAGTCACACGTTTTAGAGGAAATGGGAATAAGTACCAAAATTGTCAGGATAGTGTCATAACTGGAAGCAAAATTAGATGGTCTACATATCTCAAGAGTAAACATTATGAGACCGTATACAGCAATAATTTCATATTAAATTCTTTACAGACTAGGTGTGAGTGGTGGACTCACCAACATCAGCGAGGTTCTTGATGCAGTTCTCAACATTGACACGATGAGGTCCCAGCACCCCTTGGCTCACACGGTACACAGCGTGCAACAGCAACACGAACACGGGCTGCCGGGACTGTGGTGCAGAGTCGAGTTAACATTCTCTTCGTTTGACAACGTGAACCCAAACACAGACGATAGAAATGACGCCATTACGTTATTGAGAGAGGTGAAGGGTGAAAAAAGCCACAGGTGAATTAACGCAAGGAAATTCTATGCACAAAGTAAATACAGACAACTGGAATATTGAAGAGAGAATTCATAGGGAGCAATGAAATTCTGAGATAGACATGACTGTGAGCGTTTTCAAACAACCCTCTGGGAACAAAAAAAATTATATAAATAAAACAAATTTTACTAAATATAATGAAGTAAATGCAATCCAAAAAGTGTTTTATGAATTCAATATCTGAAATGCTAGTGAGAAATTTTAAACTTTATATATCACTGATAAGTAATTTATCCATCCCACAACTATTTAATTAAGTCAAGAAAAAGAAATATACGTCTGAAGAACATATTAACTCAAACCTGCATTTGTTTACTTTTAGCACCTTGAAAACCAAATTTTTTTGACAATCTAACACACACAAGGAAAAGCAACTGAACTTAAATGCAGTGAAAAGTTCTTTGAAAATAAAGAACTCAAAAGAAGCAAAAATCCTAAAATACAACGCATCTATGTTTGTAATGGATTAGCAAAGCTCGTGACAACTGAAAGTAGAAACCATGTAAAACAAATGTATGAGAAGGCAAAAAACAAGGAAATGTTGACCAAAATGCAAGAAAGCCTATTACTAAAAACTTCGTATAGTAACTCTTACATTATATACTAAAAATTGTTCAAATAGCTTCAATTTTAAACTTTACATTGGATTTAATTTAAACAAAAATTGTACATCGAAAGCAATGTTTAACAAATTAATAGAAAAACATCTTGGAAAGTTGAGAAACTCGTCCGACCACAAGCACAGGTTAAAAAATTCACATGTCTATGGTTCCATTCTGAGTAAAACCCTCGTACAGTTAGTACATTCAGTTTATTTTATTCAGTATTCAGAATTGAAATCGTTATGTGTACATTAGGAATAAACAAGTATCAAATCTAAGAGAGCACAATTTGGACAAAAATTAAAGATAGAGCATCAAAAACAAACAATTTTTATAATTAGCTAAAGATAAGCTTCCGAAACTCAAACAAAAAGTGAGGAGGTAATAAATGCAACACCTTGATGTAGCTCAGGGATAATGCACAAACTCACGAATTTGTCATTACTAAAACTAGAAGCAAACAACTAGATCTAAGCGGAGGAAAATGTCTTGTTAAATTGAAAGATTAGTAACGTGACAAGGAGCTATGGAAGAGCAAGGTGCCGAGCAAATTACTTCATAAAACCTAGAGAATTCAGCGGAACACAACGCACTAATAAACTCTATTCATACAAAGAGTACTAGTTTTTAGAAGGAAAATGAAGTTTTGAAGAATTAAATCATTCAAGCTCGATTGAAAGGGAGTACTAGCCTTCATGTAAGTTCATCTTGTCGTACCTATATCAAGTGTTTTAGAGAGGTGATGCCTGTGACCCACTGTATACCGATACTTGATCCCTACAATTATTTCAAAATAAACCAGTTGGAACTGTTTTTAACAAAACTAAAGAGATCCTAAGGCCATATTTCATTAGAAAATATGTACTTCAAACGTTAACATCTTTGTCAAATATTCAAGCTTTCCGGAATGAAAAGGCAATGCTTTTCCTCATGTAACGTTACTAAATAACTACACAACTGGAAAATTCTACTGGATAGGCTTCATAGAAATATCGTCCAGGGGAAATTTCTTGGTATAATGCTTTGGGCAAGAATATTAGTGCATAGTTAGGAGTCCCAGATCTGAGATTAAGGACTTCTCTTCTAAATGGTTGTATAATATCGCGTGTAAGCGAAAATTATACTGATGTGTTTTAATACACATTGTAGAGAGCAATTGTCACAAAAATGGAATTGATCTGTAGTGTTACACGTATCTTAAATGACAATTTCATGATAATGAGGCAAATAAAATTTAAAAAACTAATTGATAGCAGGAGGTAAATTGGAGTCCTGCTTGAATATTTCCTTTTAGACTAATTGCCTGATCAAATAGAACATGCACAGATTCTTCTTAAAGCCTAGCTTATCCAGAAATATACTGTGGACGGCTGTGGTAAAAATAAAATAACGTGCTCTTCATTTATTTTCATATCACAAAACAGTCTGCAACCGAAAACAAGAACAAGTTAAAGCAATTTGCAGACTAAGTATATGCTACAAATAACTAAAAAGCCGTGTAACTTGAAATGCACGATGAGTTATGCAAACAAAATTCATAGACTTTAATTTTCGAAGCTCAAAAGCATCACACAGAAAAATCATACTTGGTCTGGAGGACCCTCCTTCTGCCAGAACTCGTTCGCCTCGTTCAGGTATTTCTGGACACCAAAAACAGAACTTGAAGAACCGGAGAGTTTGATGATCATGAGCAGGGTACGTAAACATGCAAGTTAAGCACACTAAACGATACTCGTGAAGTGTTGTAAAACGCAGCTGCTGTAAAACACAGCTTAATGTAACCCACACACTAGAATGATATTAGTGAGTTGGTGTGCACCACAGCTTAATGTAACGCACACACTAGAATGATATTAGTGAGTTGGTGTGCACCACAGCTTAATGTAGCCCACACACTAGAGTGATATTAGTGAGTTGGTGTGCACCACAGCTTAATGTAGCCCACACACTAGAGTGATATTAGTGAGTTGGCGTGCACCACAGCTTAATGTAACCCACACACTAGGGTGATATTAGTGAGTTGGTGTGCACCACAATGTAACCCACACACTAGGGTGATTTTGGTGAGTTGATGTGCACCACAAAGTAACCCACACACTAGGGTGATTTTGGTGAGTTGGTGTGCACCAAAGCTTAATGTAACCCACACACTAGGGTGATTTAGGTGAGTTGGTGTGCACCACAATGTAACCCACACACTAGGGTGATTTTGGTGAGTTGGTGTGAAGCTGTAAAATAAGGCATCCCCGTACACTAGGGTGATTAACGTTAGGTAGATGCAAAATTGCACCCATACACTGGATGTGACGAAATACAATCGAAGTAACCCCCATGCAAATATATTTCAATTAGAAAATATGAAATACGATTCCATTTATGCACACACAAACACACGGAGATGGAATAAGCTTGACAAAGTAAAATCTGCTCAAAAAACAGTCAAACATTGATATTGGAGAGACAGTAAAATCGCATGCACTTGTTTACGCACTAAAATATCAGACTTCAATTTTCATTGCGCGTTTTCAAAGTTTTTGCCAATTTGGAACAAGGAGATCAACACAGAATGCAATACTCAATAACAAGGAATGGATTCCGTTTTCCTTCGTTAATCAGGTGTGCGTCACAAACATTTCCTGATGTTCATCGGACAATTTCAGTAAAACTTTATGACCTCACATCATAGGCGGTGTTTTTATCGTTTAAATATTTTTTTACGTTATCAGTAATACTCTGAGATCCCCATCAGCAAACCCCTGCTCCCACCTACCACAACCTGTACACTATTTGGGCTATGAATTTTGATGTTCTTTCAAATGCCCTCCACAAGCTACGGTCTGCCATCACGTATGCGTGTTTGTTACAACTAAATTCTGGCAGTTATCTAGACTTTCATACTGCACAACAGGAATTATAAATGTAAGTTGCTACTCATCTATCTCCTTCCTGCTGAACAGTAGTAAGGAAAATATGCAGTTTGACCCACACCAGTTGAAGTACGTGTTTGTGCACACCTATTATGAAAAGCGCCATCAAAATTATTTGAAGCTTCATACACTTTAATCTTTGCAATTGAATCGTAGTTTGCTGCAAGTTTTTCAAAAAACAAGAGCAGTGAAAACAGTGTATATACCAGATGTAGGAGCAAAATTGGTCATCTCACGGAATATTTAACGTCTCATTAAGCACGGAACGAATAAATTTACAATTTCTAGGTCTTCAGATAAGACTCCAGTTCTCCTGACATCAGTTGTGAAAATCAGAGCAACATTGAGGTATTCAGCTAAAAAAAAACATCAGAACATAAGTATTTGTCTCAGCCTCAGTGTATATTTTCAACTGAGCAGAGATAGGTGGAAAATCAATGATCTAAGCTTTCAGTATTGGCACCGATATTTATTCTCTGGTTTCCATTTTTAAAATTCCTGCAAGAACCAGCAAGAGAATGATGAATAATTTTGAGAAAGAGAGAAGAGTGGGAAAACTTGTTTAAGAAGTAACAGCAATAGCAAGAGGGATCATTATTTTAACCTGTTCAAGTCAGAGATAAAAAGGGCATTTTCAACGTAATTTTTTCCCCTACGTGCGATCTCTTATGATAGATCATACTATTAATCATGTTTATGGACATAAAAAACTGACTGGAGTTCGTTATGTTCAAATTTACGAAGTAGTAGAGTACCCCTAGTCCTTCTGATCCTACAACAAAAAAACATCAAGCCCATGAAGGCATTGAATAATACATATGAACATGATCTCATTCTCACACGAATGCAGTGGCTTCACAATTTCTCAGGGATGTGCTTACGAACAAATTTTACTACACCTGATTTGCCTGATTTGAAATATGGCTTTCAGCATCTGGAATGAACTGGCCAGAAAAATTAATGAGAACCCTTTCAGTACCCTGTTGACTCTCATGAACTTAATAGTACAGGAGTAGAAAATATTGATAGGTAAAGAATTTATTTTAAAAAAGCTCGCAGTGCATTCAGGAAGAATTTCTAAGATATCACCACAAAAAGACGAGCGACGCTTCATGTCCAACAGTTAATAAAACTTCAGTTAGGCTTGCTCCTATCACTTTCAAATTAAATTTTAAATCTTAGACTAACACTTCAGGAGCTCTCAAACATGAGTATAATTCATTGATGAAAAATGTCTTTCGTATTTACGATAAATTCAATCAAAATTTTACTGGTGAGTTAATAGACATTGTATATTTGTCATGCTTAATTAGAACCAATAATACGGAAACTCCATAATATTACATTAACACGTTGCCTCCGATTGCCTGACTGGTGTAAATCTTCACTTTGTACGCATAGTCACTAGAAGGATCTGAAAAAATTACAGAACCTAACCTAAGTGGTCCACATACGTACCACTTCGGAGTCAACGTGTTAAGCCAGCTTAAATAATTTCAAAGAAACAACGCACCAAAGCATAATTTATCATTTGAATAAGGTTGCTTGTTTGGCTGCTCTAAGTTTACAAGGATGAAATGATGAAATCATACAGCGTGTCGGCAACTATTAACATCAGATGCAGGGACTGCGACACCTCTTTGTACTTTCAGTTAAATAATTCAACATATCTGAAATAATTCTCACAAATCTCTCAAGTACAACTAAGATTTCATTTTAAGATCCAGCTACTCAAACGAAATGACGATCATCAACTTCAACTAAGGAATGATTCTTGAACTTGAATAATATTTTTGATTACTTTACTTTCCCACTGAAAAAGGAGTACACATTTAGTTTCTGTTCAGATATTTCTTTCAATATTAACACGGAACAAGAAAAAACACTTTGCGAGATGAACTTCATTTCCTGCCGGTGGCAATATTCTTCAGTGAATAACAACCCCATCCATTGCAACACTAGAAAGCTTCATGCAACTGAGCAAGGGTGGATCTATAAACACATAATATTTCAAATTCAGATACTTGACTCGTGCAGCCATCAACATAAAACTTATCCCTTCCAACACATGGACACCTTTTCATAATAAGCAGATATATTCTTCCATATTATAACAGAAGCAAAATGACCAACTTCAACATTTCGTATTACCCAGAACCATTTGGTAATTATCTCTTAAACGATGGGGAGTAAAATTTGTTGTAGTGTTGACGACAAATAGGCACATTTATACTAGATGGCTGTTAAAATGGAGAATATATTTACTAAAAACAGTTTAATTCTGAGTAAACACAGACCATTAAAACCGAAAACAATGAACCTTTTCACAACTGATATGATTTGCCTCTCATTCCATGTATTATAACGTCCTTCTCGGTATATACTATAACGTACGAGTACGAGTGTACGAGTTACTATATACTATAATGTACCTAGTCAAACATTTCTTGTAGAAGTTCATAAATGTTTCAAGCAGCACGAGAAGTAAAGCAAGAAATAAACAGATTCCTGTCTCCCACAGTCCACTAAGTGACACATCCGCATGGTGCTCTTTCAAGAAAACTTGACCACGAAATTGTAATCAACTGAATCAAAATTCCTTAACAAATAACTCAAATAAAACTATTTTAACTGAAGATCAGTACATGGATTTGTACCCAACTTCACAAGAGTTGTGTGAATGAATCCCAGGTTTTAAAATCATTCGGTGATAAAAATACTATAAGAAGCAACCAGAACTTGATGTTCCACAACAATATATGTACTACGCAAACATTTACATCACTGAACTAGACGGTCTGGATTAAGTCGAAAAACTTACACCGGAAGTAGGCGATACTTTTTTGACCTCTAATAGTACATTACTCTATTTTTACCCACATTAGCTGCTGCAGGATGATACTGCTAATAAACTTTTCACCTACGAAATATGGCTTTCGCAAGAGAAATTGAGCTGTTCGGAAGCTAAGAAACATTAGGACGTCCGTACTCGTTTTTTTCAGTACGCGCAATTATCAAAAAAAAGTTCAAGAGCAAAGCACTGCTCACGATAATACTAACCTGAATAGTCTGACTCTGATCAGAGAACTTGGACTGGAAGAAGGTAGAGATGATGGTCATGAGGCAGTTGACGACGTAGTTCTCGAGGGCCCTGCAATAAACATCCTTCGTAATGACTTGGCCCCAGCCAGTACGTAAGCTGCAAGGAGAAGACCACAGTGAGCACACACACACACACAGGCAAAGCAAGGCTTCGAGACGGCCCAGATTATTATGATGCGCACACAACAATGCAGTAAAACGAGGCTACTCGGACACATGCTCAGTTTAAAACCACACAGGTTTTGCTCCTGAAGTCTGATTGCCTCGCCACAGCACGTCGAAATGGTCTGGTCTGCACCACCATGACCACACACAAACCACTTCATCGACCGGTATTAAACACGACGAGCTGGTTGGTGCACAGGCCATGGTCGTGAGTTAACCATAGTTTCATATTCTGCCCTCTTACCATATGCCTTAACAAAGCCTTTTAAAATATGAAGATGTGTGAAGAGGTCACAGATTCCCGTGTATACTGGACCAGCATCCGCAACAAGAAGCCAGAGAGCTACTGGACGTATTGTGCGATGAACGAAATGCTTAGTTTTAGAAATCAGAACAAAATATTATCAGTTTATGTGCGCTCAAAATGTCCAAGTAGCAACGTTTTGCTGCTCATGCTATAACGTGATCAGTTAACCATCAAATAAATCGGTTAATATGTAGGGCCCCATAAATATAAATCAATATTAATAATAACATTCTAGTAAAAAAATTCCCTTTTACTCAACATAATTCAAAGAATGAACTTCAAAAACCACAACAATAAATAAATGTTGGAAGCTTCCGTATATACGACGCAATACGATTACAGGCCAACGACCAATTTAATTTCCACATAACAAAGCACGTCAATCAAATTTATTTTCACGACCCGAAAAAATACAAACGTAGAGCTCATTCACAGGAATAGGAATAAACTTTTAGCACAAAAGAAATTGATGAACGATAAATTTCGAGGGTGTAAGTACGATGATATTAGGTTGTTACAAAAATAATGGCCGATTTCAGAAGCCTTCCAGACCTTCGAGCGGCCATTATTTTTGTAACAACCTAATATTTACACGTGCGACAGTCTGAGAGCAGTTGTACGCGTTTGTGGAGTGAGACGCCAGTTCCACGAATAAAAACAATTCAGGGACTCAAATACCCCATTATCTACAAAAGTCCACAATTAAAAGCAAGCTGGCATTTGTTGTGAACAAATAAATAACACTTTTGTTAACAAATAAGGTAACACTTGCTTTGTACAAATGAAGTCAAGGACTCAGTAAAATAGAAGCCATTAGTCGTATAATGTAGAGCTTGTCAGTAACGAGCAGGGTCAACTAGCGCAGTTAACTGCAAGCTGGCGCAATAAAGCGTCAAATATTAAGTGAAGCCCAAAAACTAAGAAGCAATGAAATGTTACACAGAAATCATGAGAACAATATGATCTGCTTACACAAGCGCATGTAAACTTCCAAACAAACGTTGGCTAGCACGAACAGGGCGAGGAGTAATAAGTTTGTACAACACAGGTATCAATTTGGATATACAAGCTGGGAGCTTTTTGGAAATTCATTGCGAATTAGGATATCCCTATTTCCCCGCGTTGATCTTAGTTGAAGAAGTTTTCTAAACATTAACACCATTGTAGAAATCAATGTTAATTAATTGTTTAAATTACTGTTAATTGTAGTTCATTAAAATGGCTCATCGGCCTGCCCAAAAAGTTCAAGAAATTTGTCTACTTTAAGAAGTAAAAGAAGACAAACGAATAGCACGGCCTAACAAGTCATCAAATAAAATCCGTAACAAATTCTTGCAGTAAGTGAAAGGTTTAATCATCTGAAGTAATTCAGAGTATGGCAGAGTCGCACATGAAATGAATAACGACTCACACAATTAACACACCCTGTACGTCAGTTGTGCTCAACAACTGTGATGTAGATGACGCGAGCTGTAAGTCAGCTCTGGAATGAGACGACATAGCTCCAAATAATAAGAAACGTACTAGCAATCACAAGAAACAAGAACTCACGAATTGGGAGAATCACTTGTACTTCATACAGACTACACCCACAAAACACCATGTCACACACAAAACTATACTGTGAATGAGTGTATTCAGTAAGATGGGTAGGGCAACTGTACTTTATACAGACCACACTCACAAAACACTGACACGCAAAAGTGTACAGCGAATGAACATATTATGTAAGATGGGAATCGCAAAAAAGAAGAGAATACTTGCTTCACAATTATTCATGTCATTGCTACAGGTTACTATTTAATAAACGGGCACTCATATTGACAGCAATGTTCCGCGAACAAATATGATGCTCGCATTAAAAAAAAATAAAACCTATGCCATGAAAAATGAATTCTCTTTTCAATGACAGGATGATTGGCAAAAAAATGTTTGGTGACGAGACAAATCGAAACCTCTTCTATCAAGTAGCATTAGCTTTGTCTTATCAAGAAAATTTAACTTCTGTACAGAGGTACCATTTGGCCAACTACTTCCGCTGTGCCGAAGTCTCACTCGTAATTCTACTATTCAATGCTCAGCTTATACTGCTTCAACACATGTAATGACCACATAATAATGACTTCTAAACTAGGAATATCATCATAATAATTATTTCTAGTAGCGTCATCTAAACACAAAAGTGCTTAAAACATTCAGGAGGCTGGCTGGCCGTTGCTTGATCATGTTGTTCAGAGATTCGAACCAGCAATTCAACCAAAAACATACCTGAAGTGATATTGAGGCTATTGCAACCAAATTTCTGGCGTCACCATAATCGCGGACATCATAAATAAATAACGGGAAGTCCTTTTGTGTAGACGAGGGAGTAGAAAACTAAAATAAAATCTCTAACAAGGGAAGAACGCACCTGTCAGCGGTGCGTCGGTCGGGGGTGGCAGTGGCTACCTTGCTCATGTCCACCAGGAAGGACTTTTCGAAGAGGCTCCAGATGTGGTGACTGTTGTAGATCTCCTTCATTTCGACTTCCGTGTCAATGTAGCAGTGGTTCAGGAAATTGATGTACGCTTCCTTCACCTGCGTCCAAATTTTGATAGCTCAGAATACATGGCGGTCAGAATGTGCTTTCAACAAATTATACGAATTTTTCTTTGCAGTAGTCCAGAAGCCCTCGAAAATAAAAACTTTGATCTAATATTTCATTACTATAATACATTTATTACTAGACGCTCAAAAGACATTTATACTCAAAGATTCACATGAATGAATTAACCAAAATTGGCTTTTGAAAAATGAATTTACCAAATCGTAATTTTATTGTGCAATTTTTACAAGTTAACACAAAATTTCAAACAACTGACAAAAAAGTAAAACTAATACAGGGTGTCTCAAAAAAATGTACTCACCCTTTAACCGTTGCTAACATGCTGTCTTCTTTGTGTTGCCGGTGTGAGGTTCGAACCTTTGCGAACATGATTCTTTAATCACATTTAATCATGTTCGCAAAGGTTCGAACCTCACACCTGCAACACAAAGAAGACAGCATGTTAGCAACGGTTAAAGGGTGAGTACATTTTTCTGAGACACCCTGTAGAAAGTTATAACTTTAAATGAGTAGGTTCCAACACAAATCAAGGTTTCACTAACCGAATAGGCATAATTTTAGTCAAAACTACAAAAACTTGTCCTCCGATACATTTATTCATTTGAAAAAGTTAAACATAGATATATTTCGGGAAGTCTACGAGCCCAAAAACATGCAGGTAGGGTTAGTAAAAAGCTCATCCAAGCATGCGGACAATTGTTTCCACCCGACCGTAAAATCCTTGAGCAACCAAACCCACAGGAACAAGCACGAGAAAAAGCAATTTGCTTTCATGATTATCAAAGAGTTCGAACATAAACCAGGAAATAGAAATCAGAACCAATAATCTGAAACTTTAACACAATCAGGAATCTTAGCAAGATGAAGAATTTAAAAATTCACAGGAGTCAGTATCGAGAGTCAGGAATCTAAACCAAAGGTAAAAATTTAAACCTAACAAACGTGTTTAAGCCAGAGACAGAAATTCCAACCATAAGCAAAAACCTGAACCAAAGAATGGAATTAAAATTAGAAACAGGAAACAAAACTGAGGGAGACATAAATCAACAAAATGAGTTACAAATAAAAAATCGGAATTAAAAAAACGAAAGAAGAAGCACTATAACAACAAAAAACAAAGCCAAAAAAGCATTGGAATTCATCACTTAAACTTGAAACTGAAAATGGAGACATCAAATCATGAAGAAAAATTGTAGGAAAGGAAACGCAACACAATTAATAGCGAAAAGAAGCTTTAAAACCGAAAGAAAAGCCTCAACACGCATCAGAACATAGAGTTAACAAAGTCCACCATAAGCGAGAGAAGGCATAAAAACCAAGAAAAAAGGATATAATCCAAAACATAAGAGAAAACCAAATTTAAGAATTAAAACTAAACGTAAAATTTAAAACAAGAAGTACATTGTCAGGTCAAAAACGATGGACTCGAAACCTCAGAGAAACATTGAAACTGAATAACAAGGAGTTAATAGTGAAGGTATACCATAAAACAAAAGCTAACACAGGATTCTGAAAAAAACAGCACGACGCAATGTTAAAAAAAAAATAAAAAAGGACTTCGAAAATTTTTTTTAAAGCATTTGTTTCAAGGAAATGTTTATAACCCAAAATATTGAGCATCAGTAGTCCAAAATCGAGCATCAAAGGCAGATTTGCTGATCCTGGTAAGCGGTAGACGTTCAGTTTCAAACTTGTCGAAGTTCTGCTGAAAAAACCTAGTTACTGTTTTAATTTTGCTGGCAAATGAAAAGTTAACAATAAAAATTATTCCTAGGATAAATTTCTAGCGTAAAAGATACTCGTGATCTTGTAGCAAGATACTAGTGTTATCAGCATAGGACCAAATAATATTTTAATCAATTTTTAGGGTTGGGAACAAAATATTAGTACCTAGTTATCCATTCGAAAAATATTCTAAATGTGAAGAACTTATTAGGGAACAACTAGTAGATTTTTACACAACTAGACTTGCAGAAACGCATGGTGAGAACAAAGCGAAATAACCTAAATAGCATTCAATAAGTTTTAATTGTGGAACAGTGATAACGGAAGACCAACCTCACTAGTTGAAGAAAGAAAGCAGGCATCCTCTATATGAAAAATGTTGACAATCATGGAACTCATTACCGTGTGTTGGAGGTATTTCTGGAATATTTAATTAAAAAGTAGAAAAAGAAAATATTTACATGTTCTAAGCAATCTGAGGCTGTGTAGGAAAATGATGATGAACAGTAAGACTAAAGAGGCAAATCCAACCTCATAACACACAACACTGACAAAGTCAAGTTTACAAATTTACACCAGAAAACAAGGACACAATTCATTTAAACGTATAGCTGATATGAACAAGAAACATTAAAAAAAAGAAGAGGAAGAAACTAAGGTTAAATACTGAAGATGAAGAACTTCTTTTAACAGAAGGTAAAAACACATCAACCAATATGGAAGAAAAAACCAAAACGTAAGCCCAATCCCAGGAAGTAGAACAACTCACTGATGTAGACTGCACAAACAGGGATAGAGGTCAGACAACGTGGTAGAAGTTATGAGTAGCCAGTCATGTTCAAAATACTCAACTATCAGAACGTTTTGCTTCTCTTCAAGCAGCTCAACGATAGTGAACGTGGTCAACGAATTACTACCTCCTAAAAATCTGGGCTGGACAATGCCTATTGTGAGGGACTGTTTTGTCAAGTTAATTTCAGTGTGAGATAACGCGTCAAATTTCCAGACGCTAGAATAAAAAGTATTCAATTATGCACATTATTTCTTGTTACAAGGGTATGCCAGTTTAAATTCGTTTTTGATGCTCGTAAGGCCCAAATACTGGCTCCTAAATTTAAAAATTCTCTTTTTTCATATTGTTGAAAGATTCACAGAATTATACTACGCCCAAACTTGCCTGAACAACGGCCTCTTGACACACTCAGAACCATCAATAAATTAACCAGTTTCATTTTTCTAACAAAAATAAGAAAAGATCGCAACAGAACCAAACAGCTGTGGCAGCACGCCATCGCCTAACTCGACATAGACGAAAAAAGAAGGCATCGTCTGGAAACATTAACAGTAGTGTCATATGCACCTTAAAAAAGCAGCTGAATAGAAATTTGAGATTGAGTATTGTCGTACAAAGAAGTTGCTTAGTAAGTTATCTCCTTACTCCAAATTCCTTTCGAAATTATTCTTCGTGTCAAAACACCCGTCGCCCAAATGAGCTACACATCCAAGCACTCATCTAGTTCACCTGGAACAAACTGAAGGGAAATAAGAATACACCACCGCAATTACAACATAACCAACGCAACGACTCCCCAGGGTCATGTGACGCTACACACAACATGCGCCGAGTATGTACAAGGCTACACTGTACAAATTTGAGTGGAGCGGCAGGTGACAACAACACGAAGAGAACAATTCGGGCTCGATGTGAGCCAACAGTTGCCCTCATCACATGTCAGAGAGAAGGCGCAGACCTGCAAGATACAGTCAGGGTGCGTGCACACCGCCAGGATATCGTCAAGAGTGAGGACGCTGTGGCACTTTATCTCCGTAAAGCAATTGGCGCCTTGAGTAAGGTCCGACAGAAGATTCACCAGCTCTACGTGGTACCTAGAACACGACATTTTTTCACTGTAGCAAAACAATTACGGGCACAACGAAAAGTGTTTCCGTCCTGGATGGTATCCAAAATGAAACTTAGTATTGCAGTAGCACCAGAAAATACTCGTAAAATATAACAGCAAATCAATCCGTTTGGTAAAGCAGTTGAAATATCGAAGATCGCTGTAATGGTATGTGGAACAGTTCGAAAGGAAGATCGGTGAGTTATCGAGGTGCCTCTCCGAGCAGTTGATACACACCAACAAATTAGTACATCTTAACCAGGTGATACTTGCCATCAAGTTGTTGTACCCCAATCAGTTAGTACATTCGCGCCAGTTCAGTACACAACTAGTACCTACACAAGAGCAGAGACATAAACTTCAGTTATTTTAGTGCGATCTTAAAAAACGAACCACCCAGAATTTTGAAGCCAACAGCGAATTGTCCTAGACGAGTGGCAAGACGTGGTTGAGCTCGAGGACATTAAAATCTGCAGTCAGAACAACGAGTGAGAATACGTGCAGTCCTCAAACTTGTATCTTGTCTGACAAGGAGTGATTCTGATGGCAGGGATCGATCAGAACTCCCCATCAGCTGCAGAGAACTGCTGAGTCTTGTCTTACGCTTCCTGTAACCTTCGGGGGCTACAGGTTCTGAGGAAGGCACTAACTGGGAGTCCTGCCTTGCTGCATTGTAGGGTCTCCTTATTTAGGTGAAGGCTAGAAGAAGAAAACTTTGACATCAAACCAGGTCTGAGAGCAACTTAAGGCGACATGACGTGGAAGCGGTAGGTAACTCCAACATTTTGCCGGACACTGAGACGAACACAAGAGTACGAGAACACGACCCATAGTGGACGAGGTTGGTTACCCACGCAAAAATTTTAAATAACATCAGTAAAACAAACATTAGACTTATAACCAGGATAAAATAAATTCAAATTCAATGTTAAATGGCGATAAATTAATTTTAGTCGAATATT
Organism: Trinorchestia longiramus; assembly: GCA_006783055.1. Lineage (NCBI taxonomy): Eukaryota > Metazoa > Arthropoda > Malacostraca > Amphipoda > Talitridae > Trinorchestia > Trinorchestia longiramus. The sequence goes on from VCRD01000953.1 coordinate 143,082, forward strand.
ACAACAGCCAAACAGCGTTATTAAATTAATATTAGAGTGTTATTTAATCAAATTCCCATGCAACAAAGCATTAACCAAGACTATTAAGTTTAGTGCAGCGTAACACGAATTTAAGATTATACCTCACAATACGCGTAAAGAAAACCTACAAAACTACGAGTAGCACTGGACGTAAAACAAGAGCATAAGCTGAGGCTGTTATGTGGGAAGTGAGAAGTATTATTACACAAAAATTAGAAAAACTGTCCACTGAATAGCAGGTATAATCAAAGAAAAAGAAGTGTTACCTAACACTGGCATTCCAGAACAAAATGCGTAGGTTCAAGGCTCACTTTAACCCAAAGCAGTTCAAACTTCAGATTATTTAGTTCAGATCATCCAAAGTCTGGCAAAAACTGTAGTGTAATTATTCTGATATAAGAAAATCAGTTTAAATTATCTGGCACACGAAAGCATTCATGTGAAATCATCAACATACATTAGAGTATTTGAATTGTATTACTCATCGATGTTTGAACGGCTTGTAATGAGTTCGAATAAAAAGACAAGTCGAACTTTATGTGGAAAACATAAGTTAGCATGTGAGCATCTAGGATGCATCCTCACCGAATAGCATGTGAGCATCTAGGATGCATCCTCACCGAATAGCATGTGAGCATCTAGGATGCATCCTTACCGAATAGCATGTGAGCATCTAGGATGCATCCTCACCGAATAGCATGTGAGCATCTAGGATGCATCCTCACCGAATAGCATGTGAGCATCTAGGATGCATTCTCACCGAATAGCATGTGAGCATCTAGGATGCATCCTCACCGAATAGCATGTGAGCATCTAGGATGCATCCTCACCGAATAGCATGTGAGCATCTAGGATGCATCCTCACCGAATAGCATGTGAGCATCTAGGATGCATCCTCACCGAATAGCATGTGAGCATCTAGGATGCATCCTCACCGAATAAGACAGCAGTAACAGGTGGGCCTATGTTTTAGTTCCCTTAATTTGGGCACCGAAGAGCAGTCAACCATAAGCTTATAAAAGTATTTAGCCAACCGCTGATGAAAGTACACTTCTGTTTCAATTGCAACACTAAATTACTTAGTATTAGATGCCACAAATTTTATCTCCATTAAAAATTAGATACGAGCAAAATTGACGCGAACAGATTGAATTAGGTGTTTTTCTATAGACGATACACAACTCTATGAGCCACACGGTATACTTGGATTTACCACTCATTAAAATCAAATGTAAGTATTCGGAACCCACAAGATATAAGTACACAACACGTTGAAATTTTCTTGCTAAAGAGAACAATAGAGAGCCAAGATCTTCCATACACATTACAAGTAACCACAGGTGACATTAGTGCATTTAGTTGAAATGAGCCACAGGCGCTTGGATTAGGACGCAAAATCAGTGCATTTAGTTGACATAAGCCACGCGCATAAGTGCATTTAGTTGACAGGCACAGGAGCTTTAGTAAGGACCGTAATAGGTTAAGGCGTGCAGGGAACGCTGAAGCACCACGCTTGAGTGGTGTTACCTCAGGGATGCAGTCGGGGTGATCGACCATGTTGACTATGTCATCTAAAGGCAAGAGAGACTGGCATTTAATCTCAGTGGAGGCGTTTTTGCCCTCCGTGCAGCAGGCCAGCAGCCGCACCAGCTCAATGTGGTACCTGAGGCGAGAGTGGCATTTGTACCGCGTTTGTACCAGCGGTTGCTTCCACATTTCCTGGGCCTAGCACTTCAATTCTTGAATTCAAACATCCCATGCATATATAATATATATATTGCAACTATGATAAATAGAAATTAGTAAGTATAGCTTTCATGGTACTGTGAACTGGAAGTAATATTGAGTATCAACAGTTGATACTCGAAAAATTACGCCGGATATCCTCGAATACAGCGAGTTGTAAATTAGCAGGGGTTAATAACTGGATAGGATGTCCTCAAGTGCAGCATCAAGTACGGTGACGTGATGATCAAACCTCTCCAGTAGTAAAAAATATCGTGGACAATCAAAATTTGTTCCTCTTAACGAAAAAAAAATTGAAGAAAAAATGTAAGCATGCTGAAATTAGTGAAAACTGTGAACTCGATAGAAAAAAAATAAATGAATAAACTATGATTAAACCTTAAGTGTTCTAAAAAAGACGTGGTTTATTTATACAACCTTAACGGTAGAACAGACAATACCAACCACTCCTGTTAAATCATCGGTAGAGCAGATATACCTGACTGCACACTGGTAAACCTCTAATGGTGGAGCAGATATACCTGACTACACACTGGTAAACCTCCAACGGTAGACCAGATATACCTGACTGCACACTGGTAAACCTCCAACGGTAAACCAGATATACCTGACTGCACACTGGTAAACCTCCAACGGTAAACCAGATATACCTGACTGCACACTGGTAAACCTCCAACGGTAGACCAGATACATCTAACTGCACACTGGTAAATCTCCAATGGTCAAGCAGACATGCCAGACTGCCCCAGGATGGAACCCTAAGACCACGCGGACACACACAGCACACAGCAGCAGGCAGGCAATGCTGCACGATCACTAGAATCAACTTCCACACCGTAAGCAGTCTCGGGTTACCATAAATTTTAGATGTATGCTATATTTGTAGTGAAGACTACTCAAGTCATTTCTCAACATCAATAACAATTGAACACCTGATATAGGTAACCATCTATTCATCTCAATAGTCCATTCATTAACGGCGAGTGAAGGTTCCAAAGAAGTTTTATTCGTATCATTCGTATCATTCGACATGCTCACATAGTGACAATCTGATAAGCACCTAGTAACATAGAATATTAATAAATTCATGACTTCCTTCAGCTACAGAATTCAATCAATTTAAAATATTCTGTATACATCCAATACCGTATATCTTTCATTCTTCAACGATTCTCATAGCTCTCATTTCTTCCAGCTGTGCACATACAAGCACCAAGCAGGGGGGAACTCCTGTCACTGAACGCAGTATCAGCAACTAACTCAGAAGGAATTGATCCATCATTAACACACTTTAAAGCTCATTGCTTACATCTTACTACATCTTCTATAAGCCATCTAGCTATTGGAAATGGTGTACTGTTATCCCTAAAATAACCGTATTTAACCCTTTCGATCCGGCTTTTGCTCTCTGTGTGGACATATATGTCCCAACAGGATCAAAAGGGTTAAATGTGTTTTTAGAAGATCTTAATAATATCTAAGGTTTAACCGAAGTTTCTGCTCAAGTAGGGCGATCATTACAGTGAAGCCAGGATAAAAATTAGTTCAATTGATATAACAAGAGCGCAAAAATTCTCGTGTCTCAGCAGAATCCTGAAGTTATACCACTGAGCAGCGCCGCCTATTTAAGGTACACAGACACATCTATCCCTCTCCCTTCAGGAGTAGCTCAAAAATTGTACATGTATTTCAAAGAGCGCCCTGGGCATAGTTGATGATGAAATAACTTGCAGACATGACACGGTAGACGATACAAGAACTTAATAACATTGGTAAACAAATAAAAAAATAATGTCCTGTGTGTAGGAAAATGTAGAGCATATTAAATACCAAAGCAAAGAGTTTCGGTACGGTAGGGCCAACGTAACAGACCTGAGTTGGCTGCCCTCGTCCAGGTCCATTTTACTGCGCTCTGTCTTCATCATCTCGATGAAGGCATTGAAGGAAGACTTGTCGTTGTAGAACACAAGCACGTCCTCCTCTGCGTTCAGCAGCTGGTGGAGCGGAGGTAGAGGTTTTATGTAGAGGCGGCAGTGAAACGAACAAGGAAAACCAAAACAAAACGAGTAAAAGAATAAAATGAAAAAAGAATATGAAAAGGCGGAAACATTAAGTAAAGAAAGAAAAGGAGAACTCAGGAGAAGACGAGTAAACGACAAGAAGTGATGCAAACTAGAGAAACGAGAGAATTAAATAAAAAAGCAGATATAAATCAAGAGGTGTAAAGTATTATACAAGTAGCCCGAGCCAAGGATATTAACAAAAATAATAACAAAAAAGAAGTAAAAAGAGACAGGATCAGAAACTACAGAAAAATGAGATAAAACAAAGAGAAGACAGCCACTAGAAGGAAGAGAACAATATCAAAGAGGAAAAAAGTGAATGGCCGATACAAGTTCCTCTTAGTTTAAGCCTCCCACTTCACTTCAAGTCACCAAATAGAAAAAATTGCCATAAATTAATTGATAGTAATACTCAAGTCTATTGCTAGTACAACCGAATGGGTAAACAACCAAATAATTGGGTAAACAACCGAATAATTATCGAAGTAATTATCCGACCCAAGAATGGGCCAGAAGGTTCGTTCCTATGGCCTCATTCTATTCTATTCTATTCTACAATAATTCACCTCAATCAAGCTTATCTTCAGCACAGCCAAGCCCTACTTTTAGCATGACATTCTTCACTCTTCAATCATCTTCTGCATGACAAATTCCTACCTTCAGCTGGGCATTCACACATCAAGTTCACGCACAGAATAAAAAAGTCCCCGACCCCATTGAATTAATTCTACATTTCCAGCTCACCTCCTGCATGACCATATCCTGACTCCTCCTGATGAAGTGACCTTCAGCCTTGACGATGGTCTGTAAGAACTTGAGGTACTGGACGTGCCGACCCTGTGATTCGATGCACTGTACAAAGTGCTGGATCACTTTCTCGGCTACCTCACTACACAGCACGTGGTTGTCTTTGAAGATCGCACAGATCGTCTTCGCTTCCAGCAACTGGTGAAGCATATAAGAAGGATGGCATCAAAAAGTTGTTAAAACCACCACACCTTCATTTTTAAAAAGTTTGGATCACCGTTTACGAACGGAGGCAAAGATTGCTCGAAATAGAATAAACGGAAGAAAACGTTTTCTCGTCAACTGGACGTAACTATGCCTGTGTTCTCCTACCTATCACATAAACATGAAACGATTCTTTTTCTGCCGTCAAATTTGATGAGTACTATTCAGCTGACATGAACGCTCACATTTACACACACGAAAAAAAGACATGAAGACGAGATATTGCTCTAACAAGAGTTCGACAGGACACGTAAGCCACAGATACAAGTTAATTAAGTTATTAGGGCCACCGAGAAACAATCTTAACTCAGTAGATTTTTACAACCGATATAGAATAGGTTGCAAGAACTCAGCCGGTGGTTTACTATGGACACAATCTAGAAACTCGTGAAGGAAGAGGAGCTTGGGTAAGTCACCGATTTAATAAAAAAGCAATTCCCAGAGTAATGTTAAAACTGATCATCGTGCGCCCCCAATATTGGCGTCCCTTAGGAATGACAAGAAGAATATTAGAATTAGAACATTATTTCATGGCTAAAATTCTCTGTTTTGTGGCTATCGTCTGGCTCACAAATGGCTGTCTTGAGATAACTCCACTACAAGAAATGCTTCCCTAGCTGCACTAGTGCTGACGAATAACACAAGGAGAGTGGCTTTATTATACTTGGTTTCAAAAGACATGTTCACAAAAATATTTCAATTTAGAGCAATTTGTTTTATAAGCATGAGTCTTACGTGTTACAACTAAGGTATAAACATGAGCTATAGAAATAGCGGAAACGATAGTTAAGTTCAATGTACATGGTTTTGAAACTGAATTGTTTTGACCTTTCCAGTCTACTAATTTTTTCAGTCTATTTTTTCATCCAAAAATTTGGCTGTGATTTATCACGAGATTTTGATATTTTATATTAAAAATTGATCAAATTTTTCTTATTTTATCTGTCCCTCCAAAAAAAACATCGTAATTTGTTTTCTCAAATTAGTGAAGTATCTTACATGGTAAAGTTTTGCAACTTTAGCGATTCTCATATCAAAAAAAAACTCTTAGTTTTGGAGTGTGTGCTTGAATGCGCAGAGAACTCACGCCAGGTGTGAGGAAAAGGTCGATATCCTTGTGCAGAAGCACTTGATTCTGGCGGTCACCCAGGCAGAAGTTCTGCAAGAACTGGTGCGCCAGCTCGATCAGCTCGTTCATGCGCTTGTCTTCCTTCTTGTCGTACGGGATCTGACGACAACAACAAATGCGTCAAGTAGGACATCCTATAAAGGTTAATTCATTCGCACGAGATCTGCAAACAACAATCCATGAATCACGACAGAAGTCTGATAGAAGTTTATTCATACACGCAGAATCTGCACCACACACATACGTACATCAAAAAGGAAGTTTGATGCCAGTCCTTTTTATTGAACGGGAGCACCTATAAAGAAAATGCTAGCGAAATTGTGTCTTGGAGGTACCAGTGAATTTTTCTGACTTTCATCAAAAATATCTATTTTGAACAATGAAAACTTCATTAACCTTATCAGTCTACATCAAATTCAAATATCGCAGGCAAAACATACAGATCTGAAGTGTATAGAGGAAGGTCCGACAAATCAATCACAAATTTCAGAATATACGAGTTTTATAGAGTCGTTATCACTCGCACAACACAAAAGAGGGAACGGCGAACAGTAGTTAAGAAAGGAATGAAACGACTAGACGATAAAGAATGACAAAACTGCTTCTCACAGGACACTGATTGTCACTTCTTGATTCGTAACCTGTCCTTGAGTTTTGTGCTAATTCAAAAACAAAGAGGTTTAATGAACAGCAAAGGCTCGAATGAATACGGCAGTATTTTCAAAACACTTTTACCTGAATTCATAAAATACTAACATAAAACATGGTTTTATTTCTCATGGTCATCGTACAAAACGAATGGAGACTACAATTGCAGCATTAATCCTATGGCACAATTTTGACTAGATCTATTTTACAATTGGCATTTTCTCTAGAGAAGTCTGGATGCCGGACAGAAACAGCACGTCTGATGCAGCAGAGATTCACTCTTGATGTGGCAGGGTTAAACTTTTGATGTTGCAGGACCCTGCATTTTATTTTACGAGGAAGAGATTTTAAAGTGAATGACAAGGCAGCTGCGTTACAGTGAGTCGCATGACTATAGGAATGCCCTCGTTCTCAAGCTCCGCGACGAAGAGCAGAATAGTGAGGGATAGATTATCCCTTATCACGAAATCTGAAATATTAATACGAATAAATTTAATATCGAGTCTGAAAGTAACACCAAAGTGAAAAATCTAAAAAAAGTACTGAGTTGACGTTACAAAAGTTTTGTGCAAAGAAAGAAATCCAATTGGGAGGTAAAAGAGCTGGAAAAAACACATGGAAAAGCAATACGACGAAGAAAACGGAACGCTGTTCATGAGACTTTGGGAATGAAACTGAAAAAAATGAGACTAAAAATAAAACCATGCAATAGAAAACACGGGACAGAGGAAATAAAGAGAATAAGTGAATGATCAGCTACCTGGAGCAGGTCCAGCACGACGCTGTGAACACCCATATTACGGAGGAGGCGTTGCTCGTTGCGGCGAGGGGAAAGATTTCCCGATGATGACAACGTCACGCAGAGCTTGTTCATGCGGGTCAGGATCTGCTCGAACCAAACACGTCTTCATGTTATTCTTAATGTGCAGAGTTTTCTTATAAATAAGTAATTCCCTGGAGTACAAATCAACTTCACAAAAAATATCGTAATTAGCGAGTATGAGCATGCGCGACTTACCTCTGTAACATGAACCTTAAACATCGCCAAGAGCGCTATCAATTCCAGCATTCGAAGGGACTGACGGAGATATTAATATTAGGCTGGGACCACCTTCTACCATCTGATTTTACATATTCATTCATATTATTTGATAGAGTGACGGAGGATGAGAGTAGCTCACAGAAAAATAAACTTAAAGCAGATGAGGTACATCAAAAATACGGTTGGAATGAGTTTCATTAAGAACTACGAGACGAGAAGAAAAGCAGTTAGTTGACAAACAGATTAAGTGAAGGGCCTATGAGGAGGTTGAGTTATTTGTGAGGAATGAGGCAGAACTTGTTGAAAAATAAATGGAATCAGAAGGCAGATGATGGGAGTCGGAGGAGTTTTGGATGACAGGAGTTTAAAAGTCTAAATAGTTTATAGAAATCAGCGCCAGCAGCAAAATTTAATAGAAAAATCTTGTTGTAGTGAATTGAGGCAACTTGGATGCGACTCAAAGTTACACTTAGCCAGCTCTCTTTAGGAGTTACTTCAAGAAAAAGGAAACACTGCAATGTTATAGCAAGAACCAGAAAGAGTTTTCGAAAGAATCAAATAAATGACTGTAAAATAGAGCTTTATTGTTTTATGGCCAGTAAACATTCATTCCCTTCCCTGTTCGTCCACAACGCGAGGAAGAATATATGGTAGAAGGAAACATGTTGAGAACAGAACTGAAGACATCCATGGTAATAGAGGTTGCTGCATTACGATATCTGCTCACCAAGAGAGATAAACAAAGAAGAAAACAAAACTTACTCAACTATGAAACTATTACAAATAGAGAATAGATTTCAGTACTGATTGGAGCTGACCGTAATTTGTAACTTAAATGATTCCCCAAGATCGCCACACCTCCGCGGTTAGCTACCATTACAATGACTGACATTTACGCACATGTTCTCCTTTCTGAAGAAAAGTAAGGAATTCAAGAGGAAGATGGTCATCAAGTTAATAACAATTACATACTATAAGACAAACATTAGGCCAAGGAATCTCATAAGCAATCTCTCCTTGCTTTTACACGGGGGCCAGTTAATACATCACCTGCTGCATGTTCTTGTAGTTCTTGATCTGCTCTCTCTCAAGCGGTGGTCCGAGACCCAAGTCGATGGCGGACCCCTGCTTCGTCATCGGTGATGGCAGCTTTTTCTCTTCCGACGCTGCACAATAAAACATCGTAAATAATTGCTAAATCACTGAGAACACTTTAGAACAGGGGTCACCAAACTACGGCCCGCGGGCCGAATCCGGCCCGTCGACGTTGAACTGACGTCTTTTTTTTAACTTAGTTTTTCGTCTTTTTTCCCAGAGCTTTCGTTCTGGCTTGCAAGTATTGAACAGAATGATTATGCGGCCCGTGCTCGTCATTCTTTCAGTTATCCGGCCCACTGTGAAAAAAGTTTGGTGAGCCCTGCTTTAGAACATGGACTATTTGGACCCCTAACACATCCAAAACTGAAGTTAACAAACTGAGCCAAAATAATAAGACCAGCGAAAGTAGACCAAGTACATAAACTTTACTCCACTATAAAACACACTTTACACGATTTTCGAGGCATGCTATGTTCAAGGTCAAAAGCACAGTAACTTGTTGTAATACAACTGATAGAGAAACTAACATCGCTTCCAAAGCGCTACACCGCCGAAACGGCACGCTTCCATATTTAAAATTTTAGGCTTTAATTTTAATCTCAGATCCCTTTGAAATAAGATATTACCTTGCACATTCTTGAGGCCGCTAGTATCTTCCCACGAAACAGAAATTCAAATAAAATCTACGCATTATAGCTACCACTGAAACTCTAAACTTTCACAGGATGTGCAATAGGAAGAAATAAAGCGTTAATATTAATATAAGAAAAATGATTGTGTTCTAGGAGAGAACGCTGGAGGAATGACTGTGAGGTTAAATGAGATGATGAAGCAAGTGAGATATTTTCAATAGGTCGAGTCGCTTATCGGTCCAAGTAACAATGAGCGAGGAGACAAAACACTGAGTATGAAAGGGCATTGAGTACGAAAAAAGTACAAGGCACGGGAAAGGTAGAAAGGAAACAACATGCGTAGGTTTACTTTGACTCGAGTATAAAAATAAAATTGAATGAAAGCAAAATTATACTGGTGGTTTCACATGGTGCGGAGACTAAGACAAAAAATAGCACATGTAATATCGTAATAAAATAAGGCAGGAGTAACTAGACTAAATGAATCATGAAGAGATACTACGGAAGTCAGGCGTGATGAGTGAGTTGTCGAATAGAATTGGGTCTCAAAGAATGAGTCTAAGTAAAGAATGAGCATCTGGCTACGATTGTGATTAAATGTGTTGTGAGAGAAAGGTATGCTAGAAGTAGACTAAGATATGTACAGATAAAACGAGACTGGCAAAGCACAGAACTGAAATGTTGTTGGAGCAAAGAATATTTTGCAGTTATTAATTATTCAAATAAATACAAGAATAAAAGAATGGAACAGTTTAATGATGAAGCCACCTCACATCTCGTCTTCACAGTCGAAATTTATGGACAATGCGTTAATGAACTGCACACAGAGCACACCAGCGAGAGCTGTCTAGCTGGATCTCACACCTTGAAGAGGTCGAAATGATTTGGGGGCCAGTGCTTTGGGGGGCCAGTGCTTTGGGGGAGGCCAGTGC
>VCRD01000953.1:153414-181712 GCA_006783055.1 Trinorchestia longiramus
GGGGGGGGCCAGTGCTTTGGAGGGGCCAGTGCTTTGGAGGGGCCAGTGCTTTGGAGGGGCCAGTGCTTTAGGGATCCAGTGCTTTAAGGCCCAGTGTTTTAGCAAGTGCTTAAATGTTCAGTCATCATCGGCCTTACCCTCATATGAAAGAGAATACCAATGTAAGTATACGATACTATTTAAATCAAAAGTTTGTTTTATAATTCGAGGTCTGATCAACAAAAACACGCTACGTTTCTTACACTCAGTGTGCTGTCCTGTAGAGTATGGACTGTCAGGCATCGAAAAATGCAGAAAATGCAACGCACCTTCCTCGTCGTCCTCCTTTTTCTTCTTCTTTTTTTTCTTGGTCTCAGCGTCGGTGGAGCGACCTTTGTACACCCACAACTCGCTCTTCTCTACCAAGTTGCGCAGGTCATCCAGGTCTTCCTTGATTTGCTTGTAGGACTCAACGTCGCTGTCCTGTACCAACAGTTGCACCTATCCCACAAATAATAATCTAACATTAAAACAACACATATATGTCTAGGTAGAAATGAAATCTCTAATGAAAATGTTTTGCAGATTTTACATTATTAATATTTAGACTGCACGTGTGTTATTCTGTATTTTATACAAGACAAAGCTGATAATTGGTGATCTATTTCACACGCATTGCACGCGTTTCAGAATATTTTCCAGTGAACACTCAAGCAAACTGACGGAAGCACCTCACACACTTCACGACTAATCTGATCGAGCCCTTAACAATTCTGCGCAATGAGTACGAGGCGTGCGTGCATGCCTTCATGCTGGGATGGTAATGATCGACACAGCCATAGAACTTTTTGAACACTAGCGGCTAGGACCCAAGATCATACGCCAGTCGCTGGTGTTCAGAGGACTAAGGGTTTCAAGTTCGCAATCGTAAGCTTCTGAGGCTAATCTTTTTATGAAATATATGCACATAATTTGCAGGAAGTAAATGAGAGTATAACCATACATAATCTCATAATCTTTTTAATGATGTTTTGTTCCGTTTCTCCAGATTGCTGACAATGTACAGGGTGACACAAAAAAAAGAGGAATTTTTTAACAATCCAATAAAACCATGAGCGATTGAAGAAAAATGTTTCATTCATATTTATTGAAACCTTAAAACATACCATTTAAGAAACAGTGATAGAATTTTCATTAATTAAAAATTACATCCCGTAGATGGCGTCCTCCTCTACGAATGCATTCTTGAAATCTGCTGTTGAGATTCCTCATTGACTGCTGTAACATCTCAGCTGGGATACTGTGCATTTCATCATAAATTCTCTGTTTTAACCCATCCAGAGTTCTTGGTCGTCGTGTACACTTTACTCTTGAGGTAGCCCCACAAGAAAAAAATCACAAACGGATAAATCTGGCGATCTAGGGGGCCAGGGATACTGAATCTTGAGATCACACGGTTACCGAACAATTCACAGCGAATCGTTACGTGAAGATGTTACAATCCTTCGTTACACCTGAATTGAAGAATTTTCCACACGCTCAAGAAACCTGGTTTCAACAGGATGGAGCGACATCACACACTGCACCTCAATCATTGGAGGCTGTGCGAGAATTGTTTAGTAACCGTGTGATCTCAAGATTCGTTACTATTCCCTGGCCGCCTAGATCGCCAGATTTGTCCGTTTGTGATTTTTTCTTGTGGGGCTATCTCAAGAGTAAAGTGTGCACGACTCGACCAAGAACTCTGGATGAATTAAAACAGAGAATTAAGGATGAAATGCACAATATCCTAACTGAGATGTTGCAGCGAGAATGAGGAATCTCAACAGCAGATTTCAAGAATGCATTCGTAGAGGAGGACGCCATCTACGGGACGTAATTTTTAAATTATGAAAATACCATCACTGTTCCTTAAATGACGTGTTTTGAGGTTTCACACACTACGAATTAAATATTTTTCTTCCATCACTCTTGGTTTTATTGGAGTGTTAAAAAGTTCCCGTTTTTTGTATCACCCTGTATTTGTAAAATTGAGTACGAGCTGGCCTGAGAGAAGCTCCCCACTTCATAAGTTTCTCATTCAGCTATTATGTTCTTCATCTTTGATTGTTCAACAACCAAAGAGACACCGATGTCCTCTTGAAAAAGCGAGATACAACAAATTGTAAGGTGTTCATCAACAGCACTGCTCTCAACACGTTTAGAACTCTCAGTATATGTTACAGTTCTGATTGTTTAGACGCAGCCAGCAATACGATTAGCAAATGACCAGCTTGTGGTTGTGTTACATTTCTCTCTTCGTGAAAAGCTGTGATCGGTTCAAAGGTCAAGAGAATGAATTTACGAGCGATGTAACAGGAAAGGTAATTGGACAAAGGAGGTAGTCGGAGACCTGTTTGAAGCTGTTGAGGACTTCCTGGCGCTGGGAGAAGTGCTGGAAAAGCAGCTTCAGGGAGCGTGACACAAGGGGCGGGTATTCGTGCATGACCAGGTGCAGCAGCACGCGTAGCAACTTGCACCCGCTCTCCCCGTCCAAGTCTAGCTCACTCTCACGGTTGTCACTGCAACGAACCACACATTTATACATTTGTAATGTGAGAACTGCTGCAACAAACCACATACATCTACAGTACATACCTGAAGCAGTGTGGGCACTGCTGCAACAAACCACACATCTACACACTTGAAACAGTGTGGGCACTGCTGTAACAAACCACACACACCTACACACTTGAAACAGTATAGGCACTGCTGCAACAAACCACACATCTACACACTTGAAACAGTATAGGCACTGCTGCAACGAACCACACATCTACACGCTTGAAACAGTGTGGGCACTGCTGCAACGAACAACACATTTACACACTTGAAACAGTGAGGGAACTGCTGTAAGAAGCAATAACCTGTATTGGTCTTTGTGCTAAGAAACAATAGTCTAGCTCCTCCCCGCTACCCTAGACTAGCGAGAACCTAGACGGCAACACATAACTTGAATGTTTGTACCCATTTAAAAATAACCCAGTGGCAATTTTGTTCTTTCAGAGCAAGATCTTTACGACTTATGCCTTAAAAGATAATTTATTAGACGTTCCAGAAACGAATAATACTAATTGTTCATAGTCTAGTCATTACTTCTCATCAGAAACGGTATATTCCCCCTCTTCCTCTCCCTCCGAGGACTGGAAATTTTTTATGGTAATCATGCATTTTGACCCAATACTTTCCCTGCCCAATGAAAAAACAGGACAAAACAAGAATACTCTGGTAAGGCATTGATGAACACCACTGCTGCGACTACGAAAATTGGAATTGAAATTGAAAAAGTTAATGAGAAGAGATGAGCCGTTAAGGTAAGCTGACGAGGGCAGACAAAAGCATGCCTCCCATTCAAAATTAATTTCCCTACTACACGCTGGTTTCAATATAGACAATTCACAGGGGGTTTGCATGAAGATAACTATTAAGATAAGTATAAATGAGTGGCGCAGATATGCAATGCATAACAATCAAGTTTATTTTTTGATAGTCTTCCATTTAAGCAGCCATTATCACATCGAAATTAAATGAATTACAGAATCTGTTAACTACCTTCCACTGAAAAGGATAGTAATAACGAACGGATATGCCCGTAACATCCTTATCCTCGTCCATTATGTACACAAGAAATTTGTTCCTCTCGTTAATTGGAAGAGTCTGTAATTACTTGTAATTTGAGGAGTCTGTAAGCCAAGTGGTCAGGTAGCGAAAGTAAAATCAAAATTGATTCCTGGTGGCGAGTTTTCCACACCCGAAAATTACAAACAAGAGGCCACTTCTATCGTGATTACAGCAGCAAGACCACAAAAGTGATTCAACCTAGTAGAATCTTGCGTATACCTTTCAAAAACAGTTACCTCCTATTAGGAGGGAATGTCAGTGCACACATGTCAGTGCACACATTTGACCCATCTACACATCGTTGTGTTTTTTGCAACAACAATTTTTAGACAAGTTTTCACCTGTACTGTAACTGAAGGCTGGAAACAAATAAAGCCTAGTATTATAATAACATCTGTACATCGATTTCAAGTGTGATTCTGAATTCACGTTGTGGTTATGTATAAGATATTCTAATAAAAACTAATTCGGAAAACATTTTTGGGGGTCTGGGGTTATAAGGGTAAATTACTGAATGACTTGAACTACAACCTTTCATCGAAGATAGTCTGAGCTTTGTGCCAGATGTTCTCGACGTTCTTCTGCTTGAGGCCTGGCGTGGAGCCACCTTCAGAAGCGAGTTGCGCGTTCTCGTCAGACTCTCGCTTGAAGATTGAGAGCAGACAACTGATGCGGTAGTCCAAACGCACGTTCAAGATGAACTGCCACAGTAGATTAATGGAGATAAACCTTACGAGAACATGGTAAAATTCATCATCGTCATCAAATTTAATTCGAGTCTACAATAGGAACAGTCAGGGCGAATAGATTAGTGAGATCAACGATAATTGAACTCTCTGCTGTACATGATGTTCATTGTTAGATGTTTCACTGTGATGTCACAACTCATCAATCTCTAGAGCTATGCTACCATCCGGTAGAAATGTGCTTTAGTTAATGGAAATAATAGACATTCTTCAACAGAATAAATTCGAAAGCGTACGCAGCCACGTACCTCCAGAATTTCGACGATCTTGAGTTTAGTGTCCATGAGAAGCGTATCTTCTTTTTTAGATGTGGAGGCACTTTTCTTGGGAGAGGCTCCTGGTGAAGTGACCTTCTTAACACCGGCACTGGAGGCACCTGATGCAGCAGAATTGGTCCCTGAAGTGTTACCTAGAGGCGAGTCCCCTGCCCCGCCCATCCTAGAGCCCACTCCAGAGGTGGCTAGCGCAAGGTGGGTCACAACGTTGCCCATATCACCAATGGTCTTCATTACCCCGCCCATTGCTGCTGCCACCAGCGAGAAATAGCTCGGGGTTCAGGGTGTGGGATTGGAATCCGAGGGTTAACCATAATTCATTGCGAGAAATAGCTCGGGGTTCAGGGTGTGGGATTGGAATCCGAGGATTAACCATAATTCATTGCGAGAAATAGCTCGGGGTTCAGGGTGTGGGATTGGAATCCGAGGATTAACCATAATTCATTGGTCAAAGTGTTAGATATGGGATCATGAAAAATAAGTGAGGTGGATTTTGGTCAAATCGTGGAACTCAATGTAGTTCACGAGAGGGTTATCAATTACCGGAATGCGGCATCAT
Source organism: Trinorchestia longiramus (assembly GCA_006783055.1). NCBI lineage: Eukaryota > Metazoa > Arthropoda > Malacostraca > Amphipoda > Talitridae > Trinorchestia > Trinorchestia longiramus. The sequence continues at coordinate 158,634 of VCRD01000953.1, forward strand.
TTAAAACAGGCATTGGGTTTGGCAAGGGTTCCGGGATGGGGATCACGGATTAAGAATAGATTTTGAAAGTTTTTTGGAGAGGCAGAGTGGATAGCAATGAGTGTTGATAGAACATGCGTAGAAAATGTATTGAAAGATGAACAAATATTAAGAAAAACGGAAAATCAAGGTTACAGATGGGAGTATAGTTCAATAGTGAGTGAAATGTTATATTGCTCAAGGGATAGAACGGATGACAAAAAATAATTTGTTTAGAGTGAGGAATTGGATAAGTTTGTTTGAATAATGGAAGGGTAATGAAATACGAAAAGAATAAAACTTAAAATAACATTGGGAATGACAAGGACAGTGTGTGGAATGAGGTAAAAGCAAATAATCAACCCTTGGGATGACCATAAGGAAGAGGACAGGAATAGGTAACATTTGTGTAGAGAATGCACTCCAAGCGTTGCATAATATGTATGGCAGGTCATCCCCACGTGACCAAATTAAATCACAGAGCACCAACACCAGGTCATGGGATATCCCACGTGGCAACGATAGCATTAATTAAATCACAAAGTATACGTAAACTTGAGGAGCATTCAATTAGAAAATTATTTAGAGGTGGATGCAATAATTTGACAAAAATATCAGACCGTGCAATTGAAGTGAGAGAAAAGTAGGAAATGAAGATCGACGCAGGCAAAAAGCAGCAATTATGAATCGATGAAACGTCAAAAGGATTTTATGCATATTGATGCCGTAAAACAAGCGTGTTGGCATCAACAGAACACGTAATGTAGCAGACACATGCGATGCACATTCATCGTAGGTCCTCAAGTGAGAGAACACGAGTGTTAGAGCGTCGTAGATGTGATGCCAGCTTCCACGTAGGTTGTAGCCATAATCAAAGCCTCAACTCGGACAAGATAATGCATGACAGTTGGATGGGGATTCCAATAGAGCAGTTGGAAGAGCACGATCAGTTGAGTTGTGAAACAAATTATACAGTGAGCAGAAAGAATCACGATGTTGCACAAGGTGTTGAGTGCAGAGATGATGTTTTTTGTGGTTTAAGAAGTGTTGAATATTGAATAGAAATAATGGGATAAAATGTATTGAATGTAAAGTTTAGATTACGAGGTAGAAGATACTGGATGTTGAATAGAGATAGTGGTAAACAAGGTATTGGATGCCGAATTGAGGTAGTGGTATACAAGGTATTAGATACCAAGTTGAGGTAGTGAAATAGAAGGTATTGTATACCGTTTTCAGGTAGTGGAGGTATTGGGTGGAAGTATTGGGCGGAGTCAGTAGCGGAGAACACGGGTCGTGGAGAACAAAAAAAAACAGCATTAGTGTCAACGAAACAAAATTAAATACGTAAGAAGAAAACAATATAAAATTTCGAGTGACTTTAAAATTAGACTAACACAATACAAAACATATATACGTATATGGTGAAACAGAAACTAATTAGGTGTGAAAGCAAGTTTACATTAAAATGTAACAAATTAAAAGCTAAACTTTTCAGCGTTGCAATTTTACATGACTTGAGTGCATTGGATGAACACGTTACCAGCTCTATTTCATCATGAAGTTGAAAGAAGTTATATGCTTAGTTTGGTTATTGTAGTGTAAAATTCACACTCACATGACCGAACTAAGACATATATTTTTAGTTCAACATCATATTGAGTAGATCGTAGTCCTCGAGTGAGAAACTTGAATAAATTTCAATACAAATACGATGTCAAGGTCAAGTTTTAACTGAGAAAAGCAGTACAATGATCAACTGCTCTGACCACCGAAAAATCACAATTTTTTTATCTTGACCTTTAAAACATGTTTCAACTGCACGAAATTATTTCTAGAACAAAAATTTGACTTGCACACCTAAACATGAGGGACACAATGAAAGCATGAGTGCTGAAAGAAATATTCTTCTGACTATGCATCATAAGCTACTAGGCGTAAATATTCTAAGAGGTTAAGTGCTACAATGACAGTTTGAACATAATGACTACAGCATAGGAAATAAATAAAAAGCCAAAAATAAAAAGTATCAACTTCATAATTCAAATAGACAACAAAGAAATGCGTACAATTTAAAAAACAGAGTTTATAAAATCAACATTTTACTGCTAAAAATCCTGTAAAAAAACATCACACAGAAGTAAATGATAGTTAAAATTCGATAACCACGTAACGTACAAACAAAGAAATCCATTTCAAAAATTTTAAAATCATTTCAACTCAAACTTGAGAAATACACAAAACTAAATGGTGATAAAAATTTGACAAAAACGGTTACGTTTTATTTCTTTCCCGTCAGGAGAAATAAACTTGAACTCGGTCACATCTGTAGCATGTGTTGGCAAGTACGATTAATACGGGGAGCAATGAAGAATAGCAGTAAACAGCACTCAGAATAATTCTATGTACAAGGAGAGTATACGTATGCGCAGAACATCTATGGAAGACAAATTGAAAAAGTTTATGCACAGAACATCTATGGAAGACAAATTGAAAAGGTTTATGCACAGAATATCTATGGAAGAGAAATTGAAAAAGTTTATGCGAAGAACATCTATGGAAGACAAATTGAAAAAGTTTATGCGAAGAACATCTATGGAAGAGAAATTGAAAAAGTTCCCACAAATGCTAAAGTGGAATGACCAGTGATTGCAACATGAAGTAGGCAAGAGCATGTACGCTCAGCTTGATGTCACAAACGAAATGTCAATGTACGCAATGTAAGGTGTAATGTAGCAGCTACAAATATTCATCGTTTCCCTGTTCACAATAATCGTTAACGTGGCATGAAGAGACTGCATAAGCATACAGCGAAATTCCACTAGCAAGACTGACTACTGTTCATTCATCAAGACTGTCTCAAGCCATACACTTGCACGCTCAATAGTACGGTTTAATAAGAGAGGCCTGCAATACATATTGCAGTACCCTAATGACTCGACGAAATAATCGGAAGTAGAAGTAAACGATCCATGCAAAACACCAGTGTGCAGTGAACGAATATCATGTACCAGGAGACCATGCTCTTCCTGGTGCGATATCGAGGGCAGCAGAATCTCAACGAGATGTAAAGGTAGCAGTTGAATGTACGAAACGATCAATTTAATGAGCATCTTAGCTAACAGAAATGACAGTCATAAAATTAACCGCAAATCTGGACAACCACGAAGCTGAGCAGCATGGCGACGGCAATACAAAAAGTTGAGAATTGGTACTATTTCCATATAGCATTGTGGATGGTGCATAGAGCTGGTCATGCATACAGAACAGACGGCGAGGAAACGCTACCTTTTAGGGTACAACTGGGGTCGGCATCCTGAGGGGCAAGAGAGCATAGAGAGAGAGAGAGAGGGTACACTCACGGAAAACTATTGCCAAATGCAGCGAGATCGGGCCTGAATGCCGTCGAACTATTCAACATGATGTATGTCAAGAACTAAAAAATCGACTTTGGAGCATTGAAAGTCTTCTAGTTAATTTCAATTAAGTCGAAGGCAGAAATTTCAAAAGCCATGCATTGGAAAATTTGTACCCACGAATCGCACCTGCTGTAGCGGGAAATAAGTAGAATGAAAAATCTTTTGACCGTTGAATTTCTTGAAATTGCATATAAATAGAGAAAAAGAAACTATCGTTTTCTGCTCATCATTTTTATTTCTGCCATATTCACAGGCATCGACGAAACAAGTACGGTAGCAAATGTTCGAAGCACACATGGTCCGTCCTAGCTGTCGCAGGCCCAGGGAATTACTGAATACTACAACACAGCAACACTGAAAGAAGTTGTGGGTTAATAGTCTACACCAGTGTTTCTCAAAGTGGTCCGTACCGCCCCCCTGGGGGCGTTGAGGAAATGCAAGGGGGCGGTAGGAGGGTACGCCTTGAATGGGAGTCATATATTTCTGTATAATATACAGTAATATAATCATTAGGGGGCGGTGGAAAATCAAATGGTGTCCTAAGAGGGCGGTGATTGAAAAACTTTGAGAAACACTGGTCTACACGTTCACAATAAACTTGTGAATGCATATAAAGCCGAGATTTAATTTATCCCGTAAATATTTCAAAAAGTTTCAACTTACTTTGCCACCAATATCGTGCGGCTATCATTATTTGACACTCGACTTACAAAATAGACTTCCCCATGACTAGTTTCAATGCAGTGATTTTTCAGTGAGTAAGGATACACTTGGTGACATCAAATCTATTCTACGAACAGGTACGTGTCTCATGCCTCTCATTTAATAGACAATTTTACCAAAATCATTAAGTGTTCTTTTTACACATCCAGTATATTACTGGTCAGTGCACAATAATTATAGGATTTTGATATTTACACTAAAACTTAATTTATATTTTCAATTTGCTACATATGCACAAAAATATTAGTAATTACGCTACAGTAAATGGAAGCCCACAATAGAATGTGTTTAGACGAGTAAATATCATCTAGGTCATGCATGTCAAACATACGGCCCGCGGGCCGGGATTTAATCCGGCGGGATGATTTAATCCGGCCCGTCATAAATTTCTGAGTATGTCAAAAAAAAAGAAGCATAGTACTGAAAAACAAAGCTAAATAGTTGGAGTTGACATTCTTTTACTGATCCGGCCCACCTGAGAACAGAAAGTCTGGATCCGGCCCCAGAGCCAAACTGAGTTTGACATGCCTGATCTAGGTAGTAATATCATTGATGTACTGAGAGCTATTTTGAACTTCATGATGAGCTATTAATATAGGCACAGCCCTCATCAGTCAGCTGGAAGAAAAGTGAAGAAAAATCAAATTAAATCGATTCGTTGAGTTATCTGAAAAATCGTAGGCCACGGAACGCAAACAAGTGAAAATATGAACAGAAGTTTAACAATGGAAACCAAACTCACAAGTTTCCCGGAACCAGTGGATTCTAACAGCAGCAGATCACTTGCAGTTCATAAGATACGCCGGTGAAGAAAGACTACATCGATGTTAGTTTCAGACGCAGATAATTTCAAATACACATATTGAAATTATTTTACAATTAACATGTTCATGCATGGGAAACTCTCTACAGCTTAATGCCTTAATATTGCAAGTACAATTTACTCCGCCCATTTTTATCCCCCGTGTGTGAACTCCTTCTCTTCTACAGTATTGCTTAACTTAGATTGTTTTGGTTGAATAGCACCTTATATTATACCCAAAATAACAATAAAAAATGTAGGCATCCAAGCCCCTGATAACATTCACCTAAAAAAAGGTATTTATTTCCTCACCAACACTTTGAACTTGAGGCTACAAGTTAAGGTTCAAAAGTAGCTGTCCACTGAACAGGAACATCGTAGGAGAAATAGTGGCTTAGTGGCGCAAGTTAGTAAAAAATAAACCACCTATTTCCCATGAATCAAGAAGCGTTGGTGTAGATAACAGTGTGGCCCAAGACGTGGGTAGTACCGTGGTAATGCATTCTGATTTCCTCCAAAATGACTGAAGCAGTTGAATTCTAGAAAGTTGTAATGAAGTTCTGAGTTAATATGCTACCGTCAGGCAATCTTTCATAATCCCTCACATGATATTTCTGTACTGGACTTGAAGCAAGAAATCATAACTTGGGCCTTTAAACTACCCAAGCTAAGTACTTCCTTTATTCTACAGCGGCAGGAAAGTGATCACACAGCAACAACACAATGGTATATGACCTTCGTACCAGTCAACGGAGACCCATGTTGCTACTTCACTTTCTACCCATATATAGAATACTGAAAGAAAAATAATAAGTTCTCATCACAGACTCAACTTGACACTGTCACTAAAACGGAGGAAAAAGACGTACCCACTAGAAAAGCATAACATAATACCGTAATCAAAACACTGACCCACAACCAACTAGGTCTGAGTTCACAGAAAACGAGCTCTCCAGATCTCACTCACGGAAGTCATTTGACTTCGCCCCGTTGCAGTCCCTTTTTAACACGTACTACCCACATATTCTAGACCCTACTTAAGTCTATGTTACTCTCGCGAGCCTTCTACATGAATGAGTGACCAGGCATGACAACTGTAATATTACAACTGTAGAAGAATCTTTGACAAAAATTATCAGAGCGATAGCGTTCCATTCAGTTCGTAACCTATGGAAACCTCAACAGAAATTGTTTAACATCTTCTTATCTCACAGCCTACAGATGTTTATTCATTGCCAATAAATCTTTCAAACGTAATAGTAGTACTGACTGTCTTTAATTAAAAGCAAAGCTTGACACATAACGTCAAAAACAAACGCTGTAACACCGAACGCTACACGGCTCTTATGAGACCCTAAACATGCCGTTGAAATTCCCTAATTCCCTACACAGGAAAACAGACCTCCTCATCTTCCCCTCACATCTAACAGAACTCTAGTTATATGAAAAAATTATTTTCGTGTTCTCTTTGTGTTATACACACTACCAACAAACTCGTAAATCCTAACAGCGATGGTGAAAACTTTTGAAAGTGATTGTAGAAAAGAATTTTGATTTTATGAAAAGCACATGGGAAACTCGTACTCAAGGCATAAAAACTATAAATTTAGAAGGAAGGTGGAAAATTAATGTGAACGAAAAATGAAGAAGTAATAATGGCAGTTAAAAAAATTCCTAGAAATGCACCATAATTTCGATAATTTACGCAGAAGTGCAAATTTTAAGAAATCTGGATGCATGCTTTTGATCAGAGGGTAAAAGAAACGTACTGCAGTCCCAAAACAGCAGTTGAGAACCTATTTCTCGACATAAAGTCAACAATTCTGAATCTTTAAGTCAAGAAAAATAACTCAAAAGTACATGAAAATATTACACAAGAGGTTAAACAAACTCCATCAACGAACAGGTGTCAATTTCCAAGCTGGCAGCTGAATAATATTCCCAATTGAGGAGCTCACAATACTTTCCAAGAAGACAACTAAATAAATTTTCCCAAAGAGCAGCTAAATTCAATTTTCGAAAACGCAAGTGAGTATATTTTCAAGAGGTGAGCTAAGTAATATTGCAACGACAAAATTCTCAAGAAAAGAGCTGAACAAATTCACAGAGAGAACAAACAAACAAACAAAATTCGAAAACATAAAGCAAAATTTATTGAAGACAATAGTAAGAAATTTCAAGTTGCAAATAGGGCAGGTGAATATTTGCCAAAAGTGCAATGAAAGAGGCTCAGCCTCCACCCACCGAGACTCTTCCTGTTGCTTGGTGTGGGTTTGAGGGATCGCCAAGCTGAAGCTCCAGAGCGAGGAGTAAACTCATGTGAGGGCGGCTCGTCAAAAGGGTGGACTTGCTGGCAGTAATCGTCGTGGGACAGAGAGTCTTGCGACTGAAACCGATCTTTCTGAGGGTGAACGGTTTTCACTACAGTCGGAACTACAGATGAGGTAGTGGTTTGATCACACTGAGAGCTCGAATTCAAAGTTGAAGCTCTGTGAGGATCATTTGTGTGGTCGGTTTCAGGAGTGATTGCTTCGGAGTTAGCAACTGACGAAACCATTTCAGAAGCTGATGAACCAATGCCATCAGGTTTACTTATGCTATCAAACACTGATGAACTAATAACAGAAGGCTTCACAGCAGAACGTATAGTTGCTCGGACGTTTGGTAATGAGCTACCAATGGCAGTTCGTAGAGGTGGATCATCAGGACTTGGAGACGGAAGAACAACTGCAGTACATAAAAATGGCTCTAGCATTTCTGTACTAGAAAGAGACATCGTCGCGCTCTCTTCTGGATTTTCTTTTATTTCGCTAGTCACCGAAGAAATTTCCTTATCTTTCAGGGTGATAAGACTTCCGGTGGCATGTTCTTTCCCTAAATTTGATTCATCATCTGATTTTCGTACTTCGCATATGGCTGGCGCATCTTGAGGCGCAGTCGTCTTAAAATTCAATGTTGAACTCAGTCTGCTGCTCTCATTAGCAACATCATTCAGACGATCTGCGCCAGAGCCACGAGATAATTGATCAGTACTCCTTAAAGCAATCATCGAATGCTCGTTTGCTTTACCGGCATCAATTATTTCATCTTCAGTCTTCTCACCAACGCTCGTTGGATCGAATTTAGTGACACCGGCTTTCTCAATTTCAGTATTATCATCAGGACAGCTCGTATGAGCGAACTGATCTTTGGCTTTACCGAGATGTTCATCGAAGTCTGGGGCTGCAGTTGGCAGAGAGAGCTCCCCTACAGAAATGACCCCCTCTGAAGTGATCAGTGACGGCACTTTCTGAATAGGCAACTTTCTTGTCCCATCTATTTGTTGAGCAGCGTCAGAACTGCCCTCCTCTAAAGCAGCGTGCAAGGCAAATACAAGAAACATTTCTAGTGATCACGAGTATGTCGGCAAAACATTACCAGCAATATATGTTTCTTCAAATTAAACCAGAATGAACTGAGAATAAAGCTTGGGCTGATCACAGAAACATTGAAAATACAACGCATTGAAACAGCATGAAATAACATTAAATCCTGAGGTTTAGATGCCTAGGCCATATCCTCTTATCAAATGAATTTGAGGGACAGCAGTAATATAGATAATCAGGCTGCGAAGATAAAAAATATAAGTCAAGCAATAAGGAAGAAATGAAACAGCATTAATGTAAAGAACAATTTGTGAACAGAGAAATGAGCAGTAGGAAGGAGAATAGAGGGCCTGAACCCAACCGACTATGTTCATCATCTCATCTTACATCAAAAAACGAAACGAAACGATTCGTTGTCATCAAAAAACGAAGTCATCAAAAAAAAAGTCATCAAAATAAACTCAACGATGAGCACCGGTATACACAGCAGAAAAATTATTATACAATAGGGGTTGAATAGGAACACGTATTGATACGTCTTTTATAAACTGAAGGCAGCCATCATGTTTGTTTTGGCTCATAGAAATTGACTTAACAGTAAATTTATGAGACAATGAGGAGACTATAAACATGCAACCATTTTGACAAATGAATACTGTCTGAAATTTTACAATTAACAGAATAACGTCATGATGCTTCATGTGCTGTTTTTCCTTCATATTTTGCCATGACGCTGTTATGATCAAGACCAAAAGGAATGCCACAGCGCCAATGAGACCAGAGACATACACACAAGGCCAAGCTATGAGACCATATGTACTTTCACAGTAATAAATAAAATAAATAAAATTAGTACCCGAGCTTCAGAAAATTGTATGTTTTTTTTTATCCCGAGAGCATCCCTTCGAAAACCTCCAGCCAAATCAGGTAATAGTTTCGAAAAGGATGCTTTAAGCTTTGAATTGTAAGTGTAGTGATGATGTGACCACGGGGTGAGAGTAGAATACGGCAACAGGAATACGGTCCATTTTAAGGTTGATACACAAGTCCCATAAGACAATTTCTAGGTGTCATAAAAACATTTTATTTATGTAAAAACTATGGTAGAAGCAAAATGAGAGCAACGAAGCGCCTTTTTCCTTGAGAACCTGGTTTAGTGATCATTAAAATGGCGTCCTCAATACTGGACACAAAACTTATACAGAAAAATGTTAAAGTTGAAAGAAAATCTAATTTTCTGAAGAGTAGTATCATAACGCGTAACATTCGGAAACCAAAAAGAAACGATTTACTCAAATGAATGCGTTTGAAGCCAATTTTTAAAACTCAAGAAAAACTAGAAATAAAAGTACGTAGCACTCTTATGTACAGGAATAGCTTATTAAAATGCAACGTCCTTCAACTCAGTAAAGTTCTGCGATGTAGCACTACGGAAAAGTTCGAAAAAAACCCAAGCCGTTATTGACAGCACCTAACATACTAAAAACCTAAACAATTGCAACAGAAACATAACACGCGCCAGCCAAATGTTTGCACTCGTAACTCGAAACTCTGCTCAACATTACCCATACTAAAATAGGAAGAATCAGAAGGATCATCGTCCTCTTGGTGGTGTTCAGCAGCCAACAGAATGCCGCCATCTGGTGAAATCAATGAAAAATTCCAACATGTTCTCTCGCAAATGCCAGCACCGCAGTCAAACCGTGCCCAACAAGCCCATTGTTCAAGGTAACAAGTACAACGAATTTCTGCAAGCCAGGATTATAAACAAGACATGACGTAAAAACAAGCGTGCAAATTGGTGGGATAATAAATATTGGACTTGTCCATCAACCCTGAGGAAACAACGATAAATGAACAACACCATGAAACGAGTGAGAGCTAACAGTCAACAGAAATTTGCGTCTATCATTAAATATTGATCTACGCAGAGAAGTGTGATGATAAACTGTTCCCAAATATGAACTGAAATTCATGAAGTTCAAGAAATGAAATTGTACTGAAAGGCTATTGAATTGACACAAATTCTACCGATTATTCAAGTTTTTAGTATACCAGGTGTATAGAACCCAATTAAAAGGTTGACAGAAGTAATAAGTGATCAATTAGTATTGAGTATAATCTAATTTAATGCCTACATACTTTAAGAAATGGTAAATTGAGAAAAAGACGATACATGAATTATTTTCTAGTTTAGGGCACAAAACGATCATCATCCCAGTCCATGTTCAGCAATTAATAGCCTATTTGGTTAATAAAACTTTAAAGTTCAGAGAGACGGAATGTTTAATACTAAAATATTAACTGGTACGAGTATGTACCACTGAATATTAAATTCTTCGAATACATTCTCGCCCAACATACTCGAAAATACGAGTACATACTCGCCCAACACTCACTGATTAGAAATGAAAAGGAAACGAATGTTTCCAACCCAAAACACATGAACACTGCCTACTGACACCCAAACAAATGAACCATAATACACGTGAGCAGACACTCACACCCTTCGACTCAAACCATCAAAGAGAAACACACAGTAGCAAACGCGAAGTCTGGCTGTGCGTCACTGCACAGTGACAATAAACAGAACCTAAAGTCTAGTCACTGCACAGAAAGATATAAAAGACCACTCAGCCGCTCTAGTTCTCCTAGAAATTAACTGAACAAATTTATGGTGAGACCACAATGATACAAGCAACTCTCACCCAATTAGCTCTTGAAGAAAGTAAACTCAAGGGCCCACAATGAAATGTGAACACGAACAAAAAGGTTTTCAAATCCCGATAAGAGTTAAAGTTCAGACACAGTTTAAAAATAGAAAAACGAGGCTGGTATAAATTCATGCATCTCATTAGTAGGAGCACAACCAAACCCTGACACAGTAAAAAGATTTATACTCAGGTACAGTGTAGGAAACAGGAAGGCCATTATCGGGCGTTGAAGTCGTCTAGGTCAGTACAGCTGATAAAGTCATCACAATAGTGGAACATAAGAAACAAGACACTAAAAATGGCACAATTACAGTAAGTAAGAAAAGTTCCTCGGGTTGTAGACAATGAAGACAGTTGTCAAGTCCAGCTCCACCATAGCAATGGAATAGAATAAGGCAATAGAAACGAGCGTTTGGCCCATTCTTGAGTTGATACCCAGGTCCCAACCGGTTGATATCCAAGTGCCCTACACTGAGCAATCCTGAAAATGAGAAGACTGTTAGTAGACTGCAGGAAAGCTTACCGGGAGCGAAGGCGTTGAAGACAGCAGAGCCTGGCATGGCGCTGGAGAGGCTGTCGCATGAGAAGTCCAGGATGCTCAGCAGGGTCTTGGTGAGACTAAGCAGGTCACAGAAGCTGTAGAAGCCGAAGTAGACAAGATGCTGGGCTAGGTTCACCACCTGGTGACCACCAATGAAGAACCGTTACTGACATCGTTTGGCTCATATCAAGCTTACCACAATGGCTTGTAGAGTACGTCTGTATAAATAACCTTTTAAATTTCCACGATGTGATACTAAAGTGTTATTGTTGATTACCAATTTAATGAATTATTTGACTAAAGCAAACGAGGTACGTCGTAACTTAAGTTAATTCAATTTTAATACTAAGTACTAATTTGTACTGCAAGCACATTTTCGTGAAATTCACATTTTATAACAAATGAACTATTATCCAAATAGAAAGAAAGTAAAATCCCATTGAAAAGATTTCCATTGCTTTAAAAACCTAATTCCTTCTGCCAAGAAGCTAACAATATCACATTTGTAGTTTTTTCAGAGAATTTGATGCAAAATATGAATTCAATTTGTTCTCAAATTCCCTTGATGTCAACTGAAGACCATTCATTATTATTCTATCTTCCCTGAACAAGCGCTATCAAAAGGAACTAGTTCAGAAGAGTATAGATCACCAAGCTGCTTTCAAAGGGAGAAGTTGATAACGGAGTTTATCATAATTATGTTCCTGGTTTAACCATCGCAGCCATATTATGTTCCTGGTTTAACCATCGCAGCCACAATGAAAGCGATCTCAGCAGTGATGTTCGGTATCAAGAGTCATCGGAGGAGAGGGTCTGCTTCTTTGAGGAAATGGGATTAGGTATCCGAGTTATCAGTATGATGTTATCTCTGGTAGCCACATTTTACATAGCACTTGGAGCAGATTCTCCAAGTTTCAGCGCTCCATCCAGCATCAACGAAACGCACGAGACATCTTACATGTCTCGAAAGAGTAGATATTATGGAAAGTACAATTTTCAAAGCCACAATTGGATTTACACAATGTCTAAAAATATTATTAATTAATAATATTATTAATTATATAGTGATAATTAAAATATTACTATTCCCCACGCACCTCGTAGGTGAGCTTGTTTTGGCCGGGATCCTCGAAGGTGATGGCGTTGGTAACAACGTACTCGAGGTACTTGCGCACAAACTCGATCACAGGCACAAACTTGCTGCTGACACGAGTGTCTTCTGCAACAATGCCCGCGTCTGAGCCCTCAGTAGGGCTCGACCTGGCCGTCTGGCCGTCGTAGCTGTCGTAGCAGGCATGTATTAGTATTATATTCCTGGCTTGACCACCGCAACCTCAGAATTCAGCCGGTAAGGCGTATGTCAGTCACGAAGTAAATGAGGTGAGAGGGAGGTAACGCAGTAGGGAAAAACGGAAAATATCAAAATAATTGATGAAAATTCAGTCACGTCATCCTTCTCCGCTCAAGAGAAGTTCAGTAATTTCAACTCTTTTCGAAAAACTCAAAGTCGCAAAAAATACCCTTTTATCGCACTACATAAAAGGGATGGGATGGTAAAATACCATGAAATAGAAATCACAAACATTTTCAGTCCGGCATTCCGATTTCGTTGTAGGACGTAAATCGAATTTTATTTTTGTCATGGATCTTTTTAATTATTTCACTTTTGATATTGAAGGAATTTCATGATAGCAAGCACATAACACGCCTTATGAGCCACACGACTACATATGGTAAAACTAGTGAATCCCTCACATGAACATTGAACACCAGTTTTAAAATTAGTTTACATTCAACAACAGCATAACATTCAGGAACAGCATAACCACATTTGAATACCATCTGATTCCTCCAGTTTAACTCTGCTTATTCCATCTACAGAAAGTTAAGTTTTGCATGGAAAAAGTGAATTCTTACAAACTGTATTGGAAACAAAATTTAGCAAGATCATCATGTGTTTGGGACGACTGTAGTTGTGAAACATTGACTGGGATCATATAAGCGTAGGAATCATGCGGCGCACTACGCCTGGTCGTCCAGCGTTCGCATGAGCACATGACTGTGGTACGTGAGAAGGAGCTTCAACAGTGGTTGATAGCCATGATAACGGAGATAAATAACAAAAAAGCGATACTAATATCTATCTGAAACAAGTGCAGAAGAGGAAGGGAAGATCACAAACAAGTGAAATATCACAAGCTTCACTAATAATCTCATAAGACTAGCAGTAAGGTTTCTTTAGGCAGTGGATGGCTAAGAAGACCTAAAAGGAGCGCTAAGTCCCTCAGCTGCTAACAAATACATAGCGGGTTGCTCTAAGGTTCTGTTACACTTTTTTCAGAAATTTAGTGATCATTTACAATAGATTGGAATATTTCTTGTAATAGCAGAATAGTAAAGCTATCAATCTTATCTGAAAGTTATTGGTACGTCCATAAAAATTAGTAGTACTAGTAATGGAGGCAAAGAAAATTGAAATCTCTGCTCTACTACGTGCGTTCCATAAGAAGCAAACATTGTTAAACGCCTTAATCTCAGTTAAATGACAGTGCACAGAGTTGCAAGTCCTTTGAGAGATGGTGAAACCACCAAATATCGTCCTCGTTTAGGTAGACCCCGAGTTGTGAAGACAGAGACCATTAGAAAAACATTCAAAAAGATTCAACGCTCAAAATGACTCATCTTACCAGGAAAAAGATCTCTGTCTCGACAGTGAGAAGGGCTGTTAAGATTGAAAGAGAAACGAGCTTAAAACGTGTCAAAAAGCCCCTGCTAACTGCTGCAATGAAGCAGAAGCGTTTTGAATGATGTAAACGCCTTCTTAACGATCTGAAAAATCATGGTAATCGGATTGTCATTTTTTTAGATGAGAAGGCGTTCTCGGTCGATCCCATTGCGAACAAGAAAATAATCGCATTGGTACCCAGCTTCGGTCAGGACATCTCTGAGTTACGGAACGTGTCTACAACCAAACATCCAGCCTCTGTGATCATGCTTCGAGTCGTGGCATCGAATGGAGAAAAGATTACATCCGCGCGAAGGAGGTCAAATTGAAAAATAGTATTGTAATAATCCTAATAAATTTATAGAAAGCCCTATTTGTTTTCTTATTCCTATGAATCGTAATTTTGGAGACTTTTAAACGAAAAATATCAAAGTGTAACAGAACTTTACAAACAATCCGGTACACTATCGTATAGTAGTTGGAATTGTTTTCTACAATTGCGTCACATTTAACGCCTAATTACATAAAACCAAAACTCGTACGTGATTATAAAAACGTTAATCTCGATGAAAAGAGTATTTCATAATTAGATTTTACCACAACAACTCAAGAGAAGTGTTCAGCATAATTTTTAAAAGAAAAGTTATTTATAATGTTCATAATAATCATGGATCAGTAAAGACTTAAGTATTATAATGGGAAATAATAATTAAAAAGAAAAGCTCAAACACAAATGAATAGTAATTAACTACGATGCTCCCATGTACGAGCAGAAATAAAGGGCTAAAATCTATGTAGTAGAAATTAAAAAAAAAAGAACTATAAAAAATTTAAAAAATAAAAGTTTCGAGCACTCGGGTAAAAATTGAGACTGAATAATAACTGCGGTCAAATGAAACGCACTGCAGTAAATACCGAAACTGAATGATAAAGCAAATGTGAATGCAAAGCAAGAACTGATGTGAGAAGAAGCAGATGCCTGACCTCATAAATTCAATATGGTAGAAGTATTGCATCGAATGGATAAAATACATGAATGAAAAATCTTTCCTACAGTTTCAAGTAAAAATTATCTAAAGTTCGCAAACTATTTAAAAATATAACTCCAATTATAAGATCGGATGAAAAAGAATGCCCTCCAATTTCTGAGTTACTCACTTTCCAGATTTGACTGACCATGTCTTGAAGATCCTCATTTTAACCATCAATATAAAACATCTGAGTAAGATAACTCACAGCCCCAACCATTGAAGTTTACACAACAAGCCTGAGTTTTCAGTTTCATCAATTATAACTATTCGCATCATCACTGCCTCAACATGAAACTTCTGAACGAAACTAAGATGAAAGAAGAGATACGCACTAAATATGAAGAGATGCACATGGAATAAGAATCACCATTACGGTATGCTTAGAAATAAAGAGCAAATTGAAACAGAGCTCATTAATATCCAATTTATTCTAGTTTGCAACATAATTCATAAAACACAGATCAGACTGTTAAACAGCAATCACTACATTTTTCCAAAAGCCTAACTAAGCAAACCCGCAATGCAATGGCAAAGAATTGTTTTGATGAGCGAAGCACAAGAATGAAACCTTTATATCAACACCACTTCCTTTCAGAGACACTCGCTCCCGTGCTACTTACGATGCAGTGTTGTGGTGCAGGTTCCAATAGACGTCATTCGGTCTACCGTATAACAGATATGACACGCAAATTCACGAAAAAAACATATGAACAAACAAATAAAGCGAAGCATTGTATGAAGGTGTAATTTCTTCCAAATATTAGAAGGAAGACATTAAATAATTACTATAATTCATGCAACACGCGCAGCCAAGAAAACTAATAGGGTGAGCGAAAAAATAACAGAAAAAGGTTATGAAAACCACAATATTGTACCGAGTAATAATATTCGGTAACACTAAAACGCTTATTTAAACAGCAAAATAAAACCACAACGCTTGGTTACACAGCAAAATGAAATCACAACGATCAGTTACACAGTAAAATAATACCACAACACTCAGTTACACAGTAAAATAATACCACAACACTCAGTTACACAGTAAAATGAAATCACAACGATCAGTTACAGTAAAATAATACCACAACACTCAGTTACACAGCAAAATTAAATCACAACGATCATTAACACAGTAAAATAACACCACAACACTCAGTTACACAGCAAGATGAAAACCGTAGAGAATAACACTCGAGATTAGCAGTTACAAAAAAATTCCAAGCTAAAAACTACATCAACAAAAAACTCCGGCCTACGCGCAGCTAGGAGATTTATAAACACGATATTAAGCAAGCAAAAAAGATACATAAAAGCAGCAATGAAGAATGCAAGTGAGAGAGCACTCGAGAATGAGTGCAGCACAACAAAATAGCTGCTGTACAACAAACAAATAAAGGCAGGCATGACAGAATATTGTAGTACCAGTGTCGAGGTCGCTTCCTGTAGCTGGCGTACACCACGGACAGCGGGTCGTGGTTGCTGTAGCCCAGACAAACATTGTTCATAGTTTATTAGTGCATTGTTCAGAGTATTTCTACAAATACAGAGTGTTCATAGTGCATTGTTCAGAGTTTAGTAGTGATCACGTGTAGTATTAGGCTAGATTTTACTACTGCATAGATGTACAGCTAAATTTTTCGATTCCAAAAAGGGAGGAAACTCAAAAACTACAAAAACTCCACTAATATTTATGACTGGTTGTTATGGTACAAGTCATAAGAAGCTTCCGTCTCATCGCCCTTCATGTCACAAGCAAGTATGTGCGTATAACTGTGTCAGGGTCAACAATTTGCCTCAAGTTTTGCGTGACTTAACCTTTACAGTAATAACCGAGTCCGAATCTTAAGCCTACATCTATCGAGAGATGTAAAGTGAATTACAATTACTGTTAATATATTTTATTTAAATGCAGTGCGTGTTTCGTTAATTCTGTATTTGAATTTTATAAGTTTTTTATCATCATTGTCGACGTCGAAGAATTTCTACAATATCCGAAAGCATCTCCGAGTGACTAAATGATTGCGTACGTGAACTGATTTACTCTGGAAGGCTCTGACACATGCGGCCAATTGCCGTAACGAATATTTTAACAAATATTTTAAGGCGTACCCAACTACTAAAATAATCAGTGAATTTCATGAGATTGATGACCCCCCTAAACTCTGGTAAGCATCGAGAGAAATCCATAAGATATTTCGTGTCTGTGGTATTTTTTCAGTACTGAGCAGAGACTTATCAATGGCATTATTAAGAAGTTATCACGGGTCGCTGTTAACTACGTACAACAAAATTAATCATATATCACGCTCCAAAGCAATACTCTGTAGACATCACACAATGTGCATTCGTGCATTAGGGTAGGAGATAGTGGGGTGGGTAAGAAAAAGTTAAGAACTTCCTTTCTTAAAAACGCTTCCATGAAAGATGACTTCCCCGATCTGATGAAAGAAGATCATCATATGCACACCAATGTGAATCTTTCTGCACACTTAGCCCTCCACACTAAAATAATATTTCTACAAATACAGGGTATCCTGAAAAAAAATATACTCACTCTTTGACTGCCCATTACTCATCTCTTTTTTTTCATTTAGGTGTTCATTAACAAAAACACAACTTGAATGAGTAAATTTAAAGTAAATACCAAAATTTAAAAAAATTACAGGCCATAAAATATAACTTTAATATTCTCCCCCAGGTAATGGACAGTCAAAGAGTGAGTGAATTTCTTGGGGACATCTTGTATACCTTGCCCACTCACACGGGGGTCAAGAGAAAGGAAGTCATTCATGCATGTTTCACTCACTCCAACCACACATGACCCTATTTAGGTGAGAGCAACGCCTCCAAAGTCGATGTCGACGGTAATAACCTTCCTCTTCCCTATCCCTTCACTCTCAACCTATTTCCCTCCTATTCGCCCTACAACCCTGAATTTCACCCCGGATCAACCGCTGGGCAAACAGCAACAACAGAGCAACAATACAGCATGGGACTTCGGTATTGAACCAAGAATGGGCCAAACGGCTCGTTCCTATTGCCTTATTCTATTCTATTCTAACGCCTCGCAGAGCTGTGCCGCAGAGCCCGGCTACTTCACCCATGTTACGTGTCAGTGGCAGTTCATTTCCCGCACACATACTCATTGATAGACAAGGCAAAGTGTGAGACGAAGCTCGAAGCTATAGTGCGTCTGACAATTCATAACACTAAGCTATTCTCAACAAATGCACGGAACTCTTATCTCGTGTTAATTTATTTTTTAATAAAACATCTTAAGTTTCATTGTAAGCTTTGCACATCAAATGCAAACAGAACGCACTATTCAATACGAAGATCAGCTGGTTTAGGTTTAGGAATATCAGGAGATATTCTAATATCAAACCGAAGAAATCAAGTGATCTTTAAAGATTCATGAAGTAGCATTTTAAATAGAGTAAAAGAAAATAAAAGCTTTATTTCCGATAGAAATAATGATTAAAAGTTTCTCGATTGAATTGTCAAACACAATAGGAACAGTTCTTACTCGATTATCACAATAGAAAATCTAGCGGAGATTGAACAAGGCGAAATATGTTCATCCAAAGATTGCTATATGACAAACTACGCTCGTTTCAATATTATGTCACCAGACTCTTCGTAGGGTATTCGGTCCGATAAGATAAACTAGTCTCCCACCAGTATTGAGTACGACAAGAGATATGGTTCTCGCTCAAATGTACAAGTGTTTCCCATTCGAATATGGAGAAAAACAAACCATTCATGTCTGAGTACAAACATAAAACAAGTAATTTTCATTCGATTATTAGGACAAAACAAACAAGTCTCGTTAAATTATAGCAATTCGAGTGCGTACTAGTATTAATTCCACTCAAACTTAGGGATGAACCACTCTGAAAACGTTGCTTACTCAAGCAATACGATAAATCAGTGGAATATGAACTCTTATTCAAGCATAGCAGGAAACTGGACAACTGACTACGAACACGAGAGTGAGAGAATACAGAAAAGCAAAAATACACAACTTTAGCGACGACCTCACACAATACGAACGGGTGTGGTTAAGAGCTCCGCGTAGAATCTGAAATATGTTACAAAACAAGTGAGAGAAAATATTTCAAGAAAGTGAAAGTTATCAAAGAGTCCGGTTTGAAGAAGCAATGGGTGTCCTAAAACAAACAAAAATTGTACAGAAGAAACAGACAAACGTGGTGAGACTTGTATTGTTTGAGCACGAATGAATATAAAGGATACACTGAAGCAAACTGAACAATCAGGAGTAAATATTTACCAAAAGAATTGCCACCCTAATAAATATAATGAGGACACCGATACACAGCATTATTTTCGCACATCAGAACGACGTTGATATATAGAAAACATACGAGTATACGTTTTACATACATCAAACAAACGCTCTTGGAGAGAAACTAAACTCTATCCTCTTGAGTCAGCACTCTTACAAGTATGCGTTTTCTCGTTTAGTTTTGACTGTTGGAGACCGAGTGACGAGGGACTTATGGGTGTGAGTTTCATACAGTGAGTAAACTAAAACTAACCAGAAAAGTCTTCCCGAAAAGTTACGAAGGACTGCAAGGCCAATACAAAATTAATACTCAGGATGTCAATGCTCAAAAGACAGAGGAATAGTAAATTTATCAGAGCTTCGGAATGCACTCTTGCTCTTCCAAGTGAAAGGTTAGGAAGTTGATGGCTGATAGCCTTACTAGGAATGTGGAAAATTTTCTTGAGCAAGAAGCAACAACAGCAGTTTTAGGGCAAGAATGACTGATTTTACAGTAAAACTTATCAGCTGTAAAATGGCCATTTTCAAAGTCAAAACTTATTTCCATCCCTTTAGGTACTCCGCAAACACTGCTTTGTTTTTTAAATGGAGTCTCAGTTACGTAAGTCGCTTCCATAAGGTATCCAGATTACCCAAGTAGATGCATCGCTGCAGCACTCCAGCCCAGAGGGTACGTTACCCTCTAAAAACAGGTACCTTCAACACAGTTACAATGCGTCTCATGAGTTACGCATAGTTCAGGTGTTTCAATCTAACTATATGTGTCAGAAGAAAAAGTAGAGTATAGCCAGCAAATTTATAAAATACCACAACCTATCAGCAGTATGTTAACAATAACTATGAAATGTTGATTACTCTTAGGTTCAATGAGTGAATCGAGTTCTTGGATTGATACAGTGAATAAAAAAATTCTACAGAGGCCCAAAACAATTGCATTCAAACTCTGTCAAAAAAGAGCAACGATCTAGACAAAAGATAGAAATGAAAGTGATAAATTTGACCACTCATCAAAGTTCGAAGTGAATATACTCAGTTACTAAATATTTGAAAAAAAGAGAATTAAAGGTAAAGAAAAGACAAAAGGGGAGAGAAAATTGAATACCTAGAGGCGTGAATCTGTCTCATTTCTTCTATTTCCCAGAGCTGAAAAACATTTTGTCCAAGAGTCTCAGAAGAGCAGGAGATAGCGAAAACTAACTCAAGCACCCAAACGTTATATTGTGTTGCTGTCAGAAAGACCACACTTGTCATACAACGAAATTAACGACATACATCATCGAAATAATACACAACTGCCTGGCGTTATCCCAAGAATGTCACCACAACAAATTGTTACGTATTCAAATAAACTTTACAGAAAAGAAAGGGTCAAGAATTACCTTACGAGGACTGGAATCACAGTTTGGATATAAGGTAAATTTTTGATGAAAGTATCAACCATTAATATTGTGAACTAGTGTTTCTCTACACCAAGTATTACTAAAAGATTTTCATTACTAGTAATAAAGAGCAAATTTTGATACAACTCAATCCTAACCAAATTAGAAGAATGAAAAGCAGTACATCCTAGAAGTTATAGTTGTCTTATACATATTAGATTAAATTAGCTTATGAACAAAAATAGAGTAAAAAATAAAATTGCAAAACATAGCACCGTTCGAGACCAGAAAGCTGCAAGAAATCCCAATACATAAAATTTTTACAGACACCCAGAAATACAACCGTGAAGCAAACACTTCAGTTCGATAAAACTTTCAGAAATAAAGACTTACAGAAACACCTCCAAAAATGCCCGTTAATTCAAAGAAGTACAGGAAAAGTGTCAGACAATCACATAAGAAGTATGATATCTTATGCTGACAAAAGCAACATTATAGGACCAGATGCAGTCCAAAGCGTCTTAACACTCACTCTACGATGGAGATCTCCGGCTTGATCTCGGACCAGAGTCTCGCATACTTGACAGGGGTGACCTTCTCCTGAGGCTCTCTGTCGATGTGCATGTGCAGCATCAGGCGGCAGAAGGAAGCCCGTAGTTCGTATGACAGCGTCTCGTCCTCCATGCACCTGTGTTGCACCACATAATAATTTGGCTGCTAGAAGCTTTATATACGAGACTTCGAACATTCTTCTCTAATCTCGCAGAAACTATGAATGCGTATAAAATAATACAATGGTGAGCAGGAGCTAGAGTTTGATCCGTAAATGTAGCTGTGGCCCATATCAGTGTCAGTTCCGGTTGGTACACGATGTTTCACAAGGGAAGCTCCTACAACCAACTCCTGTCTCCCAAAAGCTACAACCCAGAATTTCCAAGGCACTGCCTTGAACGGAAATAACCAAACGACTTCTAAAATGAAAATGCGTACTACCAAGTGAACTCTTCTTGAATAAAAATCAAATGCAAACCGAAATTAGATTCTCATCAGGAAATGAAATTTCATTCTGATATACAAAAATGAGAGTTTTGGAAGACATTTCACGTAGTCATGTGTGTAACTAAAGAGATACGCATTTCGTTGCCATTGAACAAGCGGATCACGTTTCTTATATATGCATCTACTCTCAGCCTATTCAACACATGCGTAGCTTAATACACTACGAGATTTCAGTTTTGTTTTCTTCTTCCGTCTCTCAAAGAATCCAACATAAAACTCATATTCTCAGGAATAATTAGTGAGAACCTAAGTAGGATGCATGACTCACTTGAGCATGAGCTCAATACCCAGCTTGGGTGAGAGCGGGTCGATGGCGAGGTACTGCCTGCCGAGGCACATGTGTGAGAAGAGGTCGAGCTGGTGGCGGTAGTACAGCAGTACGAGAGCATCTTCGCTCTGCTCCTTGTCGACGGCGTTCTTGGCACGCAGGGCCATCTCTACTATGCTCTGGGGCCCCTAAGCCGGCACACACACAAACCATATTATGAGTATCAATCATAATTTAAACTTTTCGCATGCCTTAACCCTAAGCCGGCACACACACACACCATATTATGAGTATCAATCATAATTTAAACTTTTCGCATGCCTTAAAACCCTATGCTTTGCACGATCCATACCTATATGCATGATTTTATACTGATGGAATATTGATTATGAGAAGGTAAATAGACCTTGCAATGGCTCAAGTTCTAGATTAAGTTAAAATATGTAATCACAATAACAACTTTATAGTACTACAGATGGCTGCAATTATAACTCATAGGCTAGACCAGGGGTCTCCAAACTTTTTTCACAGTGGGCCGGATAACTGAAAGAATGACGAGCGTGGGCCGCATAATCATTCTGTTCAATACTTGCAAGCCAGAACGAAAGCGTCAGAGCGTAGGCGGAGCTACCACGAGCCGAGGAAGCGACGTCAGTTCAACGTCGACGGGCCTGGTGAATTGACGTCGCGGGCCGGATTCGGCCCGCGGGCCGTAGTTTGGTGACCCCT
>VCRD01000953.1:182800-198312 GCA_006783055.1 Trinorchestia longiramus
ATTCGGTTGTTTTACCCAAATCCCATGCCGTATTTCTAGCCGCGTCAACCATGTCGGCAGCGGGATTCGAACCCGGGTCTTCCCGCTCGCAAGCAGATTCGCTCACCAGTCGACCAAGCTCGTGATAGCTGGTGAATATTTCCTACCCCGGCCCCTACACTCCCCAACCTCCAGCCTCCCATCAGGCCTTCGCTTAACTGCCCCACATCACGCATCCCCATACCTACCCTATACCACATCAACATCCATACCCGCCCCACATTATGTAACCAAACACCTTTACCACGCACCCCCTACTACCCCATACCACGCACTTCAATATCTACTCACACAATTCACTGTCGTCTACTGACATACTTCTTTCGTCTCTCAAATCAAAAATCGTCTCAACAAATATTGGATTACGAACCCCCAGTACTATAACGTAGTGATTCTATGTCTCTAACTCCGAGGATCAGTGTATGATTGAGAGAAATTCGCGCGACTGAAATGCCTGTGCGTGAGTGAAGTGCGTGTACGTGACTGAATTGACTTACGGGATTAAAATGTACGTGCATGATTGATGCCCTTACTTTAGACAGCATGGGACTTGGATATCAACCCAAGAATGGGCCAAACGGCTCGTTTCTATTGCCTTATTCTATTCTATTCTATTCTGTACCACGGACGCCTCACACACCTGGTATCGATGAGAATGTCACTGTTGGCCTCACACAGCACACTCTTGCAGATGAGCTCCTGCGTGCGCGCGATGGCGACGTTGTTGGAGATGCACAGCACCTAAAGTGGGTAGCAGAGCAGCTACTCAATTTACTTGCATCATTTCATCGATCACATGAGTGTTGACTACGTTCAAGTAAGGCTACAATCTCTACAAAACACACCTTTTATATCAGTAGATCTGACTGAACTCGAACGAGTATCAGTGTACGAGATCATTGAAAGTCAGCAAGACGCGCTTTGTATCAAATGTCTCTTGATGAGTTCCGGCAAAACCTGCATAGCATTTGTAAGAATGTGAGATGATAGTTAAAATACATAAAATTAATAACAAAATTAAGTGCTGCTACAAACACTCATAACCAAACAGGCAACACCCTAGCTAACGATGGTTACGACCTGGAAGGCTGAGGTCGCACAACTGATCTTCGACCACGTTTTCCACGGCGTACCCAAAACGTTCATTGACTGGCCAACATACGTGCATGAAATACAAATCACAGAATATATGTATTTATTGACTGTACTAACGATGAAGACAGACGCCAACCTTGAGGTAGTCGAGGAAGCGCCACTGCCACTGAGCCATGTTCTTCCTGACGAGCCCCACGAAAGTTTCGATTTCGTTGGCGGTGATGTGTTCGTTGAGCAACTTCTGATTGTTGTGCAGCAAAGCCGTGATCGTGTCCTCAGCAAGGATGTCATAGCCGATCTGCTTCTGCATGAAGCCGAACTTCTTCGCTATGTACTCCTGGTTCACAAGAAGACGTAAGCATTATGAAAGCCCATTTTACACAAACTGCGTACAATAATAATAAATAAATAACATATCTCGGCCTATGCCCTGCATAGAAGGATCATTCAGTGGTCATACAATTATGTTTTAACCACCGTATCCGATTAAAGAATGTTTTAACAATAGCCTGAGATCCAAACGTAACGAAAAACTAAAGAATGAAGTACAGATAAACCGTGGAAAACACTCGTACAGGAGATCAGTTGCAAAGAATACTGACTCCCTCCCCACGAGAGAAAGTGAAGTAAAACCACGAGAGAAAGTGAAGTAAAACCACGTAAGACAAGGCCTACTTTATTCCAAAGCTAAACCCACAACATCCTTCCGCAACAACTGTTGCTAAATCAGAGGTGAGTAGCTAGAGCCACCACTGAGGAATGTTACTTTCTCTAACGTTCACTGACGACGACAGACACAACCATCTGCATCTCTCTCCCCGTTCCTCTAGACCAGAGCAACAGTGCAATATTCGCCAGAGTACCGCAAAGTTCCTACAACGCCATGAAGAACAATGTCCATTATCTCCCAGGAAAGTCATAAGTACAGAGATAAGTGAGAATTACAGAGGACAATAACTATATCTAAGTAGAATCGATGTACGCAAAGCCGCAGTATCCAAAAGTGAAACATTTGAAATGATCGCTGTCTAGTCTTGAAGTGAAATTTGTTCACATCTGTAAGATTTTCTTAGCTGAACATGGTGGTTAACCCTTTAGCTACTACAAGGACAATTCGGTCGTCTTTCACGGTCTTTGGGAGAATTGTTCTAATAATTAAACAGTGAGCAATATGAGGTTGCTACTAGGTTTGAACGCGGCGGCAAGTTACAGCGTCGTTCTTTTGGCTGCCTGGCTCTCAGCGTGCTTCATTGCATCAGTGTACAGACGGTCTTTGTGAGCTTAGACATACAAACTAGAAAAACAAATTGGTCGCTAAAGGGTTAAGACCTTTAATTACATATATTAGTTGTCTTCAATACTCTCTTCCAGTCATTTTCATGATGAGAGGACTATCGATATCTCTGCAATTAGTGCTTGAGTATAAAAGACTACGAATTTAATGATACAAGTATACCAACTAATGAACAGTGTAGCTGAAACAGGCGGCACCCTTTAACAGCCAACATTTCAGTCACACTTTTTAGAGTCCACAAAGAAAAAGGTACGAGTTTCAAGTTTCGTAATTAGCGATTTAGAAGCTAAATCTAGTATGATTTCCCACTATTAAGAGATATGTAATAATATTTACATACTAAATTAAACAAATTGAGCTTAGGAAAGACTGTGCAGAAAATAGAACCCTGCTCCTCTATTGAGCTTATTTAACTACACGTTTCTGGTGACGGCCACATTACCTAGACGAAGAAAACACATGAGGATGAGATGTAAGTGAAGGTTTTGCTTCTTTCAGCTGATGCAGCTTGTTTCGTTAGTCATTGGTTCTAAAGTCATAAATTCTTATTTCTTGAACCACAGTTCAAGTAGTCCCACTCATCAATCACAGCAGCTCCGCTCGTAACTCAAGTACCAGCAGTGTGACCAGTACACCTGGTACACCAGTCTCGTACGTTCCTCTACTACTAGCTAGCGTGCACAACCCAGCCCGGGCAGCAAGCTACCCCAGCATACCCAGTACCACTCCAGCGCACCCAGCACTACTCCAGCGCATCCAGCACCAGTCCAGCAGCGCACCCAGCACCAGTCCAGCAGCGCACCCAGCACCAGTCCAGCAGCACCCCCACCACCACCACTCCAGCGCACCCAGCACCAATCCAGCGGCAGCCAACACCACTCCAGCGGCAACCTCAGCACCACTCCAGCGCACCCAGCACCACCACTCCAGCACCACCTCACCACCACCTCAGCAGCAGCCAGACCTGGTTCTTGCGGTAGTCATGCTGGGCGAGTCTGAGCAGTCGGTAGCACAGACGGAAGATGTTTTTGAAGGCAGCGTGACGCGGGGAGTTGAGGTCCTCTATGCGCAGCAGCGGGGCCTCGCCCTCTACCTCAATGAACGGCGCTTGCAGGATCTTGAAGATCTGCACAAATATTTCTTATCATTTATATTTTTCCTACCCCTGATTCTCTTTCCTAGCACTGACAGCAGTTTTCAATGCGATTTTTTTACGTTCTAAACAGGCAAACAATGATAATCCATTCGTGGTAAGTTAACATTAGGGGGTGATATACTAATACATACTTTTACTGATAGCTGAAAACACGAACACAACTGTAAGATATTATGTGTACCTTGCATGACCCACCTGCTGCAGCACACCCTACCCACCTGCTGCAGCCCACTCTACCCACCTGCTGCAGCACACTCTACCCACCTGCTGCAGCCCACTCTACCCACCTGCTGCAGCACACTCTACCCACCTGCTGCAGCACACTCTACCGGCCTGCTGCAGCACACTCTACTGGCCTGCTGCAGCACACCCTACCGGCCTGCTGCAGCACACTCTACCCACCTGCTGCAGCACACTTTACCCACCTGCTGCAGCACACCCTACCCACCTGCTGCAGCAGACCCTACCCACCTGCTTCAGCACACCCTACCCACCTGCTGCAGCACACCCTACCCACCTGCTCCAGAATGCTCTGTTCCCTAAGAAGTTTCTGACGGTCCCTGTTGTACACAGACGGAACGAGCTCGAGGGCGTCTGACTTGTTCTGCTCGTCCTCTTTGCTGGCCACAAAATATATTATGTCCTGCAGCAGCGTCGTCAGGTACCTGTGAACGAGACCATCTCAGTATACGTAGCTCAGTGCTGCTGCAAAATTATGGTTTCCAAGTACAAACTGTAAAATCTAAGTAAAAGAAGTAAAATGTTCAAAATTATAAGAAATAATTTATCATAGGACGTTCCTAATAGTTTGGTTATTTGCATAATAATGTGACGTTCCATATATGGCTGCAGTTTTCACATCTTAGGGTAGCTCTTCTCATTTCTACATTGTTTATTTTCGTAATCAAACACTGTAGTAAATACGTACTTGAATAACTTCTCATTTGTTTCAAGTTCGTGTATAATTATGGTGCTATATTGTCTGCATATTTTTATTCGTTCAATATTTTAAAATTAAAGACAATTGTTACGAAATCATAAACTTTCAAATCAAGAATAAGCAGTTAAGTGTAGACGCATTTTTAAACGAATTTACGGTTTTCTTTCAGATTACTGACAAAAACTCAATCCTATGCCAGTACGCAATCATTGAGTCACAATAATTATCTGATGATCAAGTGTGTCCAATTTCCGCAGGGGTAAAATCCATTTCAGCAGTGGCAGAACCTCGAGCACAATTTGTAAACCTATAACCCAAGTATGAGTGAATAAGAGGCCTACATAATCATGTAGCGATTGCAAGAGACTAGAAGTAGGTCTCCTAACGAGGGTGGTAGTAGTAGCTGTCTTAACCCTTTCGGTACCATGATGCAAATATCAGAACCTTTTTCAACATATTTAACATCAAATTTTAAAAAAGATGCTTTGTGATGTTTTACGGTCACTGCATTGTCCTGATCAAACTGTAGCTTGCACTGCCCTACCAGCGTTTGCACAGACACACGTGTTGCTCTGCATCTTAATAGGCGAAAAATGACTGCGGCTACCAGAGATGCCGTCAGGACCGAAAGGGTTAAAGGGCCTTACAAAACGAAATCTAAATATGAAGAAACTGGACCTCGAACTCAATGAGTACATACTTATAAAATAAGTATTCGAGGCCTGAAGTGTAACTGCATTCAAGAAGCATAAAAGAAAATTTGTGAGCTTATGAGAGCAGATAAATGAAGAGCAAAGAATTACTGAATGTTCTCAGTGAAGGCACGACACACCCCGTATCGCAGTATGAGAATTTGTCCTCGATAGAGGACGATCAGTTCCCAAAATGACCTGCGTTGTATTAAGTGATGACAGGAAAGAAGTCTTCCACACACATCCATCAGATTGTAAAAAGCCCACTTCGGTAAGTCATCGTTCTCGGTTGCAGTGATATCTTGTAAACGAAAAACAAATTTGATCTACATTGAATCAAAGGCATAATTATCCACAAGTTTACGTGTCATTGAATGAAAAATTATTCCTTGGATTAACTCTGAGTTGTTATCAGTGTCAAGTTTGAACAAGTTAGAGAACCCTCCCTTACTGTCCGACAGATTCAGGAGTGGCATAAGCAAAGTTTCGAGGCATCCTAGCCCAATTAATTATTCTGGTATCAATCCAATGGAATTAAAAATTTCATCTTATTAGGTTTGCTTTCAATTTTATCTAATTTAACCGCATTACAGTTCTTTTTTAGTGTGTTAGATAATATTACATCAGAAACATCGCGAGCCACACGCGAAAAGTTATTCCAACATGGCCAGAGGAAACTATTTTGTGCAATAACCCAATAATTAAAATGTAAATTTCCTCCCATAAAGACTCCCTGCATTTTTCAAAGTAGTCGCATAACTGAATTTATCTTCATCTTCATTACACTGCCTCATCCTCATACAATCTTGTCGCCCTCCTAACAGTGATCACTTAACTAATGACCTAGTTTTTTTGAGACTTGTTATCGTAAGCACAAGCCCATCGTAAACGGAGCCTAAGAAGATTATGGTCATAAATACTCTGCATTAAGAGCTAGTAAAGCACACGAGTGAACAAGCAACAGTGCAACATATTGTTATTGTATAGATTGTTTCACCAACACTGAAACGATAAAGATCGCTTTCAAAATATTCATGAAATTTTTCCCTTCAATGTAACTTTATTCATAACTTTGAACTGGTAGGCGCCTTCATCAACTACGCTAGTTCCTGTTGAATAT
The DNA here is from genome assembly GCA_006783055.1 of Trinorchestia longiramus. Taxonomy (NCBI): domain Eukaryota; kingdom Metazoa; phylum Arthropoda; class Malacostraca; order Amphipoda; family Talitridae; genus Trinorchestia; species Trinorchestia longiramus. The sequence goes on from VCRD01000953.1 coordinate 189,137, forward strand.
CATAACTTTTTTGTGTATTTGATGGAAAGCCAACATTTGAGAAAACTTAGAACCAAGAACCAAGTTAACCTATTTTTTTATTAGTGAGATGTTTGCGCATTCAACTGGTAGCAGCAAAGTTCAGTTCAAGATTACTTTAAACTTGAAAAAAATTTCATAATTTAAAGAACTCGAGTCTGAACTTTCCGCTATTGTGTAAACTAAAGGCCTTCAAAAAAATTCTGCTTCCTATTTGAAATGGGAACAAAAGATATTTTCACAGCTGTCCTCCTACTTGCACTAACTAACGACTAAAACCACTAATAGCCAAATAGAACGAAAACCTCCGGCTATATCGCATGAAACTTCGCAAGCTGCAAGCTCCATTGTTTCCATGTTTCATTTCTACGTAAATTAAACCAAAATCGGCACCCTCTACTGAAAGAAGCCATACCTAAAACAGCCTAATGCATACAGCTCATGTCAATAAACTGCAGACCTCCTCTCCAGCTGCGTGATGTTGCCGCCCTCAAGCTTCTTTGCGAGTTTAGCGAGCACTTCATTGGCGTCGTTGGCGAAGTCGAGGTCCCGTACCTCTGTGGCCAATACAGGCACCACGCTGAACGCCTCTTTGTCTTCCTTGATTGACGCGCACCCAACCTGAAATACACCAAAACTCTCAACTTTTGCTGGATTTCTTTAAGCTCATCAACATTTGTAACGCAATATCTTCAATGGAAAAAGTTTTGGAGTTCCCACAAGAGGGTATGCTAGAGCAGACCGACTGCGGTCCAACTCAAAACGCTGGCTTGGATGTAATTCATTACGGCATGCGGTAAAAACATCACACAGTATAAATTCAGACAGCTACAGTGATCGATGTAAATATCATCGACACCAGTGGAGTGCATTGAACGACTACCGCAAAATGTGAGATCAATGAGCGGGCAAGAGTAGCAAGCAAATGACCGGGTGAGAGAAAGATGTAAAGGATTATGACCGTGAGGTAACGTCTACGGACATATATTTTGTATTGAACTTTGTATAAATATATTTTGCCCCTAGTCTTACTTTACCCAAGCATAGTTTCATCATTAATGGAGGTGGAGAGATTTCCCTACTTTTAGTGCTATTCAAACTTATCCAAAACATATTTTCACCTTAATAGATATGGTGTATCTAATAGTGTAGGGTACTGATTTACAGGATGCAAAGCGCTCATGACGGGCTTATCCTCATCCCTATCAATGGGGATGGAAGATACCGACCGTTTACCTTGCTCATGACGGGCTTATCCTCATCCCTATCAATGGGGATGGAAGATACCGACCGTTTACCTTGCTCATGACGGGCTTATCCTCATCCCTATCAATGGGGATGGAAGGGGACCGACCGTTTACCTTGCTCATGACGGGTTTATCCTCATCCCTATCAATGGGGATGGAAGTGGAGTGGACCCAAGTGGAGGTGCAGAGATGGCGGAGGCGGACATACGAGTTTTGCGGCACGAGGTTGTCTGCCAGCGTAAGGGTCGTGGGTTCCATCTCAAATATGGTAGCGATCTCATTGCTCAGGGGCACTGACACCAACTGGAACACCTGACCACCGTTCGGGTCTGCCGAGGTGACAACGCATTACGAGCGCAGGGGCATTGCATTTAATGGACAAGAGTTTAACACGTTGCCTCCGATTGCCTGACTGGTGTAAATCTTCTTTTTGTACGCATAGTCACGAGAAGGATCTGAAAAAATTACAGAACCTAACCTAAGTGGTCCACATACGTAGCACTTCGGAGTCAACGTGTTAAACGAAGGGTGGCCACTGGCCTTGAATGATAGTGTGAGAAAGAAAGATTAATTACATAGAAAGATCATGAATTCACACTTGAAACTACTTGAAAAAAATAGCAGTAGAGCACAAAAAAAAAGAGTGATCATCAAAAAACGCCTACTAACAATCAGAACTCAAAAATCTAACAAATTAAACGAATTAATCAGAAGAGTAACTGAGAAGCAAGAATAATATATACAAATGCGACATTAAACTGAAGAGCAAAAAATTACGCAAATATGAGTAAAAACTCGGCAAATATTACGATTCTGAATAGCTTAGCCCTGAACCAAATTTGTGTAGAAGCCTAAGCAAATTCACAGATAATCTCGGTCGTAGCGAGTGCTAGCTGCTGCTTCGCTCACCAGTTTTACGTGATGAAGTTTACTGAGGAACATCAAGAAAGGCATTTAAATTGACCACTTCAGTGGTTAATTTTGTCTACATTCCAAAAACAGACCCAAAAAAGAATACCTTGCAAATAGTTGGTAGAAGAAAATAGTGTCCATGAAAGTCAACGACACGTTGCAGACTGTGACCAATACACTGCGAAGGATATCATACATATACTAAAGCATTCCACGTCCCATAGAGGCGAGGCTATGAGTGAACACGTAAGCGTTTGCATCGTATTAGCATGATGTTTATCGCTCGAGTATTATTTGACTAACAACTGTTAGTATTCACTTGCAATTATCTTCAGTAAAATTATCCAGAGCAAATATTAGTTCCCCAGACATTCTTTCATGCTGAACACGACTACCTCACTCGGACCCTGCATTCCTTGCGCTCTTAGGAACACGTTAACCTGCATGTTCACCAGCGAGCTCACAAAGCGGCCACAACTTAGGTTTAATTGTTCACTTCAGAAAGTTACAAGTGTGACCTAGACTAAAATAAAGTAATAAAATCTGAATAGAACATAACGGCAATTACAGTGCAGGAGATGAGTTTCATACATGGGGACAGATTTTATCTTACTGAGAGTGGTTTCTTGCTTTCAGAAGAGTAGTTGCTTTCTAAGGGACCACTTACAAAATACTGCTCTGGGCCCATCATAACTACTAGCACCTTAAAAGAAATATTCAACAAAATAAGAACTGAAATAAAAACGAACAAGATTAACGGCGTTTTAGCTTGCAGCTCAAAAATTGTTACTCTATTCATAGTATTGTAATTGCAAGGTGTTGCACAAATAGTATTGATTACCTTTCATGTTTTAAAACCAAAGCTAAGGCTAATATAACAAAATTTTGCAAGAAAATGATGCTGCTATACAATACTAACTACTTACTAATGGCAGTTCCCTGTTAACTTCATACATTAACTGTGAAATTGAAAATTCATAATCACGCATCAAACAACACGTGACATCTCCCCTCGAATTTAAACGCAGAGAGAGAAGTTAAAATCAATAAATGAAACGCAATCGATCTATACAAAGTAACTTCTATTGCAAAAACAGACCTCAACCAGAACGCTTCTGAGCCTCCAAAACTCATCAACTCGCTACGAGCTAAAAAAACGAAGCGCTACCCAAAAATGTTTAAGAAAAAAAATCAATATGACCAATGAAACTAGAAGATTGATGAAACATAGCGAAGAAAACTATGTTATGCCTACGTTGACATGAAATCAATGTCACCACACTTGGATTCCAAGAACTGAAAACACGGGGCTGTCACATGGGAGCTGGCGCTGTTCTGCTGAAACAAGTATTGACGTCTGGTAGTAACAGCCTTGACTGCGTGCCAGACTGTATTCCTCGGGACTTTTCAGACATCAGAGTTAAGGATCCATCAAACGAAACCACAGGGCGGATCCTCCTGTCCACCATCCCCACCCAGGACACAATTTTTTCTCTACGAGCGTTTTTACACTCGAATGTGGAGTTTTGTTAGGGTCCAGTACCTGCTGATTTGTTTGTTTGGTGGCTAGTGTAAAACAAAGCATTTTTCCTCAGACCAAATTACCCGCTGGAACCAGTCCTCCTCGAAACTGAGCCTAAAAATGCAGGCTGCGAGTCTGGATTCCTTGTTTGCCGGAATGAAAATTTGCGTCAGGAGCAGCTTGTGGGTTTTCTATGGGAGAAGTTTTCTCAGAATTAGCCACGTGGTTCCACAGCTTAAAACTGACATGTTTGCAGCAAGTCTAATGCTTGATTTTAGATTTTGCAAAAAAAAAAATTTCACTATCTTTTGGTTCTGTAATGCTGCAAACTTCTTGCCAGTGGAGGACCTGGGATCCAACTGAAGCTGTTTGGTTAAACCTCTTCAGAATTTTATCAAATGCCAGAATATTTGTCCCTTGACGTAGACAGTTGGGGAAGAATTTTATCCTGACTGCCCGCCCTTTGGACTTGTTTAATGTTCTGGAGCTGCACGAATGTGAAGAAAATATAAACGATGACTGCTACTCGGTGAAGGAAATTTTTTGGACATGACTGGGGCTGCTTACTTGTGTCATCTTTGAAGATGCCACTTTCGAGATGAAATAATATGAAAGGTGGAAATTCATGCCACTTTACCAAAAATACCTGACCTCTGTAACATAAATGCCTTTGTTCTATCAAAATATGATTAAATATTATTCACACATTTTTGTTTTAATATCACTACCTGAAGAGCGTACTTCAGTAAAAACTAGTGAGAAGCATCCTAAATCCAGAAATATTTTTAAAAATTTAGTACAGAATTACTTATTATGCATCGAATTTGTACAGTAGCAAGAACTAAAAAAAATTCATGAACGAGTTCTCGATTTTTAACAGTATAAATACCCCAACCATTTAAATCACCTTCACCCAGAACTAGAAACAATGTGGTTTCTGTAGGAGATAAGGAGTATATCGATACCTTCAAACAGCATGAAACCCACATCCACGTATGTACAGTATATGCTTAGCAAACTCGGCAAAATACAGCCAAATCTGTCTCAGCAGCAACAACGAAAATTTAAAAAAAGAGTTCAATGTATAAAAAAGCGCAGTTACTGAACTTAAAAACTTGATGCAGTGCACGTTGCTAGTGGAGCATATATAACTTGACCAACTTGACATGATATCGTAACGTTTTGATTTATGCATGAAGCAAAAATGAAGCCAATTCAAAGCACTGAAATAGTCTAAGATATAGCAAACAAGCGAAATCAATTCACAACTTCAACCCAATTTAGAAATGAAGATGGTTTAATTAAATAGAAGGTTTGATTACCAAGATCCTTATCGTGTCTTGTAAACTTAAAAGAATACGCATGTACAAAGATAAAATTTGTGTACAGAATGAGAACCATCAGAGGTAAATCTCTAGCACTGGTCGTAGGGTAGTTCTTTTTAACTTGAAGCAAGTCACCACAAAGTAGATTTCAAAAAATATGTACGCCGAATATACATGTAGGTGTAAAAAATAATTTCATAACAATTATAGGTCGCCGCTTAACAAATAATTATTCCATAACGGAGCATACCATCATTTTCGTAGAATTTTCTAGCAGCGTCAGGGCACATCTCAGCTGGGCAAGAAATGGAAGAAAGAAATTGATAGACGCAGTATTGAAACACTTCTGGGAAGGTCACTTGCATGGAACATGACCACAAAAGAAAAAATATAGAGGGAAATATCCGGCCCACCTAACTGCACAATTGAACTCACAGCGACCTCATGAAACGAATGTTGCTGATTCTGCGGCGAGTAACTAGCGTTACTATTAAGGAGCACTAATATTGCATAATTCCAAGGTACTATGGTGAAAATATGTACCATAATCAACACCTCTCACCTTCCGGATGAAACTGAAAAATTTAATTTATCATCGAAGAGCGCTAAGTCCTCAACATAATCATAAAAAACAAACCACTTCACCATCGGCTTGTTATTTCATGCCAATGATCAAATTCTTCTGGCATGCCGAGGTCCGGGACCTGTGAGTATAGCAGTGCGTTTTAGGTAAAAACACAAGCAGTCCACATTCTACAGGGTGTCTCAAAAAAATGTACTCACCCTTTAACCGTTGCTAACATGCTGTCTTCTTTGTGTTGCAGGTGTGAGGTTCGAACCTTTGCGAACATGATTCTTTAATCACATTTAATCATGTTCGCAAAGGTTCGAACCTCACACCTGCAACACAAAGAAGACAGCATGTTAGCAACGGTTAAAGGGTGAGTACATTTTTTTGAGACACCCTCTACTTGTTCTCTCTAGCCTTAGAACATGAAAAGTAGCGTCTTGTCAATCCGCTCAACAGCTTCCTTCATCCAGAGCAGTTCAATGTGCCAGTATTTTTAGCTAATTCTACAATTTTGTTACCGACTTTGTCAGTGATGAAAATACTTGTAGAAGTTTAGAATCTATGTATATTTATTTATAAGCAAAATATATCGGGAAGAACCAAAATAGTGACTGCCTCTTATTCAGAGTATCTAAATAAATTGCGGGTTATATTAGTACTGTGCTTCTGTTTCAACAGATTTTGCTAAAATCATTTTGATTCAATTGTCTCAAATAATATTTTTTTCGAATATCTCTAACGTACTGATAATGATATTACTCCAATCATATTTTGTCGAATAATTTATTTCTAATTTAACATTAGTAAACAATAAATAAACTCGGAAGTCCCTCAAGCCGTGACATATGCATCATGCGACCGCCCAGCTGGATCATTTTTTCAAGTACTCTTTGTCAAGGATATTTTAACTTTCTGTTTCGTCGAGTATAAAGTATAGAGTATAAAGATTAGTGCGAACAGTAACGGGAACAATACTTCTTCATGATGTTCTTCTGAAAACTGCAGTTTAAGTCAAAGGCAATGCCGCTTTAGTGCAAAATTCACGACAGCAAATTTCTTGTAAGATTTGACGGTAAGGATTACAACTGGATATTCAATAAGTTAATTTCTCATCGATATTTTTCGCAAAAATGCGTAACCATGCGTTTCCTCACTCTGAACTCGTAGATAATCCTTTTAAAATATATTTCTATATTGAGAAAAAAGCTCGAGAACGATCATTTACATATTAAAGGACTAGCAACATATCTAGCGACACTCTCTACTGATGAGGGAATTGAGAAACAAAACCAGAATAAGCCACACATGCTCAGTGTTCTGGCAGGATACCAGGAAAATAAAAACTTTCCCTCAATAATCACTCATATGTACATGAATATACCTGTGAGGAAGCTTTTTACACGCTGAAAATGAAACAATATTTAACAAATAACGCAATCGATATCACTCAGAATATTAGTGTAGTACAACTAGAGCATCTCCAACGGTCGGGTTTTAACGGATTTTTCAAACATTTCACCATGAAGTCTCGACTCGAAGAGAACTTTACGTAAGAGGGCGCCCACTATAAGAACTTAAAAGGACGTCCAGAAACGTCCATATCCAAGAAGAATCTGTGCTAAAAATTTCTACTGAGATGTGATGGCTCTGGTAATTTTTGAAAAACACGATGCTCTTTCTTCAGGTAAATGGACTAAACGATCACATCTCCTCTCTGAGCACCTGAGCAGCAGTAGAGCCCACGCAGTGAGAACATGCAGCAGAGCAAGTTGATATATTTCAGCCCATGCAAAAATCTCCACCAAGGTCGTCAAAAAAATACATCAAAAGATACACGACGCAGAAATGAATAGCGCATGCTTCACGTACTTAACAGCGCTGCATCAGAAGGAAACGGGCAACTTTGGACGCTTTTTAATATCTTATCCACTTGCACAACCCCCAAAAAATGTTAGCATTTAACATGCAGAGAAAATGAGTAGCGTTTTATCTTTTAAGAGTTGAAGCCGCCAAAATTACGCTGACATTTCAAAAAGTATCTCAGTACGCGGGTTCATAAGTCTAGTTTAGTCAAGTTAAGAACTGTATTTCAACTTGGAACCTGACACGCGTGACTCAGAGGTTTGTGACCTGAAATTTTTCTCTCAAAAGCTGCGTCCTACTCCAAAGCGACTGTAAAATAACCACTAGACTTGCAGGGACATGCAAGTACGAGATGAACGTTGCACAAAAAAATCTGATTTCCGAATATTTATTTCAATATTTGTACGCAGATTTGATTAAAAACAGTCGCAGAATATTGTGAATATAAAGACTGAACAATTACTGACCAGATTAGTTAATTACACTGACATTAAAGATTGAACGGACGCTGTCCAGATGAATGGATTACACATCGTTTAAAAACTCGCACAGACCTGTTTATTGTACTTGCATTTAAATAGATGTACCAAGCCCCAATCGTAAAGTCATTCTGTACAAACCATTGGCAAAGTTCGAGGTGAAAACAGGCATCAGCAACAATGCACAGCGAAGATACATGCACTTCAGACCGATACCTTTCCTGGCTCCGTTTGTACCTTGATGAGTCGCCGCCGCCTTCTTAGCGAGCATCTCTAAAACACGAGACGTTCTTTTTAATGCCAACATAAAAATACACGAAATCATTCATTTGTTGAACAGAAAAATGCAACGATTTATTTCAGATGTATCGCCAACATTACGCATTTTCTCCAACACTAACAAAAAGAAGCGATACAGTTAAGCCTGAAGACATTCTTTTTGAAGTAAAAAAACATTTAAAACTGCTCGATGTACACATACATTGGAGGGCTTCACTCACAAGAAAGGTCTTGGAACCAAAAATTTATGTTCTTTCAAGTACGATAGCTCTTTCACAGAAGAGAAAGCATCATTATTCTAGCGAAAAGTAAACAACAGTGCAAAATGCAGCTCTACCATGGTCTTCCTTTTCACAACGGACGCTAGATTCATTTCCTAGGCGTAAAGAACACAGCATCACGTCTATATCGCTGAAAAAAAATTTGTGACACGTAACAAAACTCATCCACTCACACATTTGAGTATCGCATGAATTTGTCCTCAAGTTTTCTGAGTAGACTACTAAAGACAATTAAATATAATTCTTTTTATTTTCAATTCAGAACTTACATATATACCTGAATGATGACGAGTCAGTGCTCAAAATGACGTGATCTAGAATTAGAATACAATACTAACACAAGTGATGAATAAACTTTGACTGGCAATTATAATAATGATGAATAATCCGTATTCTGAAGTAAGGCGTATGCACCGTAGTCTTATACTGTATTGGAAAGCCTTCAATAGTCGAGGAATATTAAATGAATTTAGCACGGACATCCAACTTTCACCTTTCTTGCCTACGGCACTGGAGCAGGTCTCTTGAGACACTGCACTGGAGCAGGGCTCTTGAGACACTGCACTGGAGCAGGGCTCTTGACACTGCACTGGGGCAGGGCTCTTGACACTGCACTGGAGCAGGGCTCTTGACACTGCACTGGAGCAGGGCTCTTGACACTGCTCTGGAGCAGGGCTCT
>VCRD01000954.1:0-67226 GCA_006783055.1 Trinorchestia longiramus
CAAGGCCATCGGGTCCGGTTGACTTATATGGGTTTAAAATGCTGAGCTGTTCCTCTACCTCTTTTACTGTAAATACGCCATCTGAATGAATGTAAATGGCGTATTTGTAAATTCTGAATGAATGTAATTACGCCATTTGGCTCGGAGCTAAAAAAGTCTGGGGCTGGAATATGACTTAACCTAAGGCAATGCAGAGTATGAGTTATCTCTTTTCATCACTATTTGATTAATCATTTAAAAAAGATTCGAATCGTCTAGCCTTTGATCTGATTTTTAAGATTTCCTTTCATGGGAAGTCAAAAGGCTCTGTCTGAAAACATTTGAAATAGCTGCTCACGTGAAAAAATATCGATGGGTTTCAAACAGGGTTACACAGACAGAGCTCCGTTATTGTTTTAGCTACATTAAAGGCTTTTATCTGTTAAAATATTTTACCATTAGTTTTACAGGTCAGATTTCAAATGGTAGTTTGAAGTTATTTATGTAGCTCATAACTCACTGAAGTTGTAAACAGCTTATCGTACCAATAAAAATATAAAACTGCATACCTCAGATGGAGATAGAGAGAATGTTTATTCCAAACTTAGAATGATGATCAAATGTTACTGCGTTAGACGTCCAAATTTTATGTCTAGTGGTTACACAATTTTACTCTCATTCTAGGGATTATCATCAAACTGTGCATGCGACTGGCCCTTCCATCATTGGGAAAGCCAAAACAAACTAGGATTATTTTTTTGAAGTTAGAAGCATGTAAAATAAGTTAACTTGGAAGCCTGATTAGAAATGTTTCTTCAATTAGGGTTCACTTGCATGATGAAACCCACTTGAGGGCTCGTGACGATAAAATGTATATACTATCTGTTGATTTAGTTGAACCTCTAGATCAGTAAGTTTACTAAGAAAAATAAGTTTAATGAAAATTTGCATCCTCAGGAAAAATCACCTCATTCCTAAATTTTTCATCGGATAATTTCTGTCATATTACAAAATGAGTTCTTGCGATTTCATGCGCCTGATTAATAGTCGTCGTATGGTCTGAGCATTCTTAAGCTGAATGATTGAAGAGCGGTGAGCAGCTCAGCCCACAGCTTGCCTGCCAGCAGTATTGCCTTCTGCTCTTATCCTCTAAAAGGCGACCCTTCCAGCTGTAGAGTACAACGTGAAGCCCTTCATGTCAGTGCTACTACTTTCAATATATTAGCAAATGTTCGCAAAGAAGCGTGTCTTTACGACCTGCACATTATAAATGGAAACGGACAAAAAAAGATTATTTACAGCGAACAACTGTCGCAGGTGGCACCACAATACGTTACACCATGAGAAAATCCAGTCATTGGTTGTTTTTTTCGGCAAACTTTGTCTCTGATCAGCATTTTTCGTTAAATATGAGACGTTTTTAGCTTCGTATGGAAGATTTACACCGTTACATTTCGTATATTCTAAGTTAGTGGCTAAATTTCTGGTTCTTTCGTAAAATTCATCACATTTTTCAGTGTTCCTATTTGACTTGATAATTAACCCTATTATGAATCCTCGATAGTGCATCATGTCCCAAAAAATAATGTTTTAAGATTAAAATAAGATCTGCAATACTAAAATGTCACTTAGGCTTTAAGCAATAATATCCATTGAATTGTAATTTGAAACATTTTGTGTCCCATTTAGGCGTACAATCAGATTGATTCACCGACTTCCATTAAAAACTAATGTATAATATGTGTTAATAATAAAACAAAAGCTGTAGCAATTGCATAAGGGCTGCAGCAATCCTTCAATCATTTAGAGGTCAGATATCGGAGTCTCGTTCCTCTAATAGGATTTTTCTTGTAAGGCAGAGCAAAATGAGACCGTAATTTCTCATAGAAATGTGATTTTAAAAACTATTTGTTCTACTTCCAGCTCTTGGCCGCCAGCATGTTTTGCAAAGAAGCATTAAAACGTATCAAAGAGCTTGAGAACAGAAGATGAATAATATTGCCCAACTAGTACCAGAAGTACTTTATTTTTGAAATAATGTTTTGCTCATTTTTACGAGACCATACGTATAAGAAAGCTATTGAGGAGCTTGCTGCAAGGTTGAATGCGCTACGCATTCCTGTGCGTGCGAAAATTATATCTTACATTTAAAAAAGGTTTAAAATTTAGAGAAAGATGTAAGTTGAAAAAAATTATAAAAAATCCACAAAAAAAGAGGAACGAAATTTTTCTGGAATTAATCGGTTTTCTGTTTGACAATGTCTGTACTTCATAAAGTAAATGTCTGTAGACTTCATAAAGTAATGAGGGCAAAATGAAAGCATTTTGAATCATGTTTCTTTTAGTCATAGATTAGTAAATTTCTTACTATTTATTAGTCAGACCTTGAAATAAATGTCTTTTTCAAGAAAAAATTATTGTGTTTTATAGCAGTATTTATACCCTACTCTGTATAATACGGCAACAGGAACAAGCTCTTTGGTCCATTTTTGAGTTGCTACTTAAATCCCACGCCGTCTAAAGTTAATGCATCAATTACGCACATTCCCGTAATCTAGCACACACATTTCAGTCATGTACACGCTCTCAAATCACTCACAGACATTTTAGTCACGCACAAGCATCGTAATCATCCACAGGCCCTAGGAGTTAAGAAGAATAAGTATTTTATAATCATGGGGGTTCCAGATCCCATGTTTGTCGAAACGATTTTTCTTTGCGTTCACAGTTTCAAGTGAAACGATATTTTCGGGCAGATGGTTCCAGGTTTCCACAATTTTAACTGGTTTCAAGTTTAAAACCTGGGATTTCTTGAAGTTTCTTATTAGTAGTGTTAGTTTTGGCCATTATTTTTACTTCGCGCTTCATGGTCTTTGTCGAAAAGCCTTTCCAGGGTAACATCGTTAAAACCGTTGAGATATTTTAGGTATCAATGAGTTGTCATTTCAGTTTTCTTTGTTCTAAGGAGGGAAATTCAAGCAAATGAAAACGCTTTTCGTAGCTAAGATTCAGGAGTTCAGAAATCATTTTCGTTGATTTACGCTAAATTTTCTCTATCTCGTAATACCTTCGTATTATACCAGACCTGAATTGCACTACATAGTCCAGATGGGGCCAGACTAGAGCTTTATAGAGCGAATAATACGAATATCATTATCAATAATATGACTCGTGATACACAATAACTGATGACTGGTGAAACACAATAATTATATGTATGACTCATGGTACACAATAATTATGTGACTCATTGTACTTAACAGAATAGAATCTTCACGCTCAGGCACCAGTACGTTTATTTAACACGAGGAAGCGGCCATTTTACAGGTGTCATAGTAGTCCTTGGTATTGTCAGTTATACTATTATTATTATTCTTTTTCTTTTCTGTCATATTTTATTGACATTGAGTTCAGTTTAGGCACCTGCTAAAGACATGGACTGATTTTCATGTCGTTTGGTCAATTACCTCATTGTTTTCTCTCATTTACTTAGTCAGGAGTTACGATCACACCTCGATTCCGTACGTTGGAGCTTAGTCTGTAATGTCGAAAAAAATATGATGACGAAACCCTATGGTGTAAAAGACATTTTTGAATTGCTACTGCTATTGTACTCCGTAAGACTGATAATGTCCTAAAAGTATCACGAGAGACTGCTTTCAAGCTAATATATGATATAAATCGAGTTTCAAGGATCCCAGTCAAGAAGGCTCTGATTAACAGAAAGAGTGGAGGTGCCAAGTTGTCGTCAGCAAAAAATATGATATATAGAGTTATTAGCAATTTTAGTAGCTTTTAAGGTGAAAAGAAGGGGAACATATTTTAAGTCGGAAAGAAAGACAGGTAAAGGAGTCCCTACGATTGACAAAATTGCCAAAACGTCTTTTCAGCATAAGTGTGGACCACTTATAATCATTTTGGCTTGTATGTTTAACTAACTTATAACAAGACAAATGCTATCTATTTTAGTCTTAATTGAGCATAGAGAAGCACAAAGCTGTGTCGAGAATAACTCGAACTACGGAGTGACGAACTTGTACTGGCTGCAAGACAAATTCTATGATTGTGCAAAACTAGTGTGAACCCTTTAAACGCCAGGAGTACGGAATCATTGAATCATCAATCTCCACCACTATTGGTTAGCAATAAATTGTTATCTATATACCTGCATGATTTATGGTGAATTACGGCTGATGAAGGCTTAAGACACTACATTAATCTTCAACGTTAGTTCCAGGATCAAATACGTACAGGCAGAGTTGAGTAAAGAGTTCACCCCACAGAAATAAAAAGTCGATGTGATACCGTTGGCAGGCACATTACGGAATTGCTCCTGTTATTTCAAAGTAAGTACAGGGCAGTGTGTTGTCAGATATGAGTAAACATTTTTAATTTCTCTCGCATTTCCTCGTGGAACTATGGAAGTAGTATCAGTGAAGCAAGGCGAAAAAATACATTTCATTCTACGATGAAAAAATTACAAAAAAATTACTTCAATTGTCTGTTAATGAACTTCACTATCATCTTCAAAACAGCTCCCTAACTTTTAAGTGATTCCTTTTTACAGGCTAGCCTCGTACGTCAGCATTGCATTGCACTCGTATACGTAAAGTTAATGTTTCATTCTTTACATCGGCCGACAAATTATCGCATTTCAGAGAACTATGTAGATTACATTACAGCCATCACTTGTCTATTGCTCATAATTATTTAATACGTTTCATTAAAATATGTCGTGTGTTATACAACAACGATCTTATCAACTGTATACAGTTCATAAATTTCAATATCCTGAAGATATCTACCAAGGATCCAAGTTTCTGAAAATAACGTAAATAAACTATACTGTTAGAACAACACTCGTGTAAGTTATCATGGCAAGTAAGCCATGTTCTCTTCCCCGTGTGTTGATCCTTTCACCTGTTTGATTCGAGATAATTAAAATCTAATATTCGGAGTTATCTGTGTAATTATCACGCATGAGGCATGGCCTTCCACCTTTCATTTATTGACAGATTTATGGTATTGCTCATAAACATATATCTACTTAACGTCTAGTACAGGGGTTCCCAACCTTTTTGTATTCCCGTGCCCCTAACAATATGTCGTTTGGCTCTGGTACCCCAACAATATAATTTTCACACCAAATATATACAAGGTAAAGTCATGCTACATACATATCTTTCAATAAACTATATTTTCCTTGTAGATATCAGAATGGTTGCAAAGAAAAATGATGAATAATAAATATTTGCACACATATATGTATGCTTAGTTATAATAAATCAATGCCTACTTTGTTCCTGCTTTTTAGCAACCAGTTTTTCGAAACGTGGCGCTCTGTTAGCAATAGCAACACGCATATCCGCCTGTGCATCAAGGCGATTTCTGGATTTTGTCTTGATTGTCGAAAAAAGTGCTGAATCCAGATCCGCACAAATAAGTTGTTGCAAATGGGATTAACACAGCTAGAGCTATTTTAGAGTCTCGGGAACATTTTCATGGTAGAACACCAATATTCTTCCAAGGTCTTTTGTCCGTATACCATCTTGAGAATACGATTGACAAGCAGTTCTATGATATATTCTTTGAAATCAGCATTGTCCGGTATATTACCCAAATGAAAAGAGCATGGATTCAAACTCCAACCTTCTGAAGTCTCCAGTTTTCCCATGGCAAGGTATTTTTCAACATATGATGATAGGGTTCCAAGTGACTGACAATATCTTTTTGTACAATAATTATCAAATTGGACTCTTCGCCTCCACTGACAACCTCTTTTAATAATGGAAAATTTGAAAAATTTCCTCTTTTCACCCGACGACATCAAACTAGAATCTTTTTTTTAAAGTATTCAACTTTTCAAAGGAATTTCAAATACCTACATATATATCTGACTTGAAGTGACACGCTAAAGTCATTCATGTGACTAAATATGCCAGACAAATATGTACGCTAGCATTTCATCAAACTCTTGTGATTCCAGTTCTTCTAGTAAATTATAGTTGTGTTCTTCCATAAATACTTTGCCCATTTGTCTTTCTTCAAATAAGTGTATTAATGATTCCCCTCAGGAGAACCAGCAAACTTCTGTGTGGAAGAGCATAACTGTAAGTTCATTTCCCAACTCTTCACCGAGTGACTTGAAAAAGCGGTGATTCCAAGTGCGACTTCAAATCCGGTCTATTCTTTCACAGATACATCAAGAACTTTTTCTATTTCTGGAGGCAAGTTTTTTATGCCAAAGCATGTCGATAAACGAAACAGTTAGTGATTTGCATATGTAAAATTTCTACATGGTTTGTAGGAACGCCATCGAGACACACAGATCTGATACTTTGGATATCTAAATGATTCGAAACAAAAAAGTTTTTAACATACAGAAACACACTATTTACTTTCGCCGTTGTCTTGAGCTGCTCACGAAACAAAAAAAATCTCCTTTATCGTTCCTTCACGGACATATCTCACCAGTTCAGTTAATTGACTACAATTCGAAACATCAGTAGTCTCGTCCATCTGCAAATAAATTTTTAATAGACTACTCCTAATATACGAGATAGCTTGCTCCAGATCTTGGCTCAAATCAGCTATCCGGCTTTGAATGATGTTCTTTGATAGCAGCACAGCTTCAAGCTTCTTTTTAGGCTCTTTTCCAAGAACGAGTGAAGCCATGTCTAATGCACAAGGTTTAATAAGTTTTACAGTGATCGCATATGGCTTCTTTGATTTTGCAACTTTAAATAAGACGGTATGAAGTTATTAACAACGATCTGTCCACTAATGCAAACCTTAGTATTGGAAGTGTTGCTCTTTATAATACAATAGAATTAATTTACGATTAATTCTATTGTATTACACTAGAATTATTGTACAATTACAATTAATTAGAATTAATTTTTAATTTATAATACAATAGAAGCTCAAGATACGAACAGCCCTGTATAGAGAAATTCAAGGTAAGAGAAAAGTATGAGTGAAAAATTCTGCTTTAAAACGATCATTGGGTCGCGTAACGAGCCATGAGCCAGGCTGTGGGCATACGTGA
This sequence comes from Trinorchestia longiramus, assembly GCA_006783055.1. Classification (NCBI taxonomy): domain Eukaryota; kingdom Metazoa; phylum Arthropoda; class Malacostraca; order Amphipoda; family Talitridae; genus Trinorchestia; species Trinorchestia longiramus. Next base: position 7,028 of record VCRD01000954.1, read on the forward strand.
CGTGCGTTTCCCGATCCGCCTTGACCCGGATTCACCCCTTGTTAATCAGTGTCTCTTGTATCGTAGCGTGAGGATCTACGCGTTTGTGCGCATGTGACTTCATTGTTTTTTTTCATTTCAATGGAAAAGTTTGTTCTAGATACTAGAAATTCGCTCTACGAGACCAGTGCTGGAACGAATTAAACTCGTATCTCGAGGTTCAACTGTACATATTTACCACATAGTACTTTAGCTAAATTGCAAATCTATATGTGTCGTTGGTATTGATGTCGAGAAAATTTTGAAAACCATTGTTGAGTTTGACTCTCCTGAGACGTAGTGCTTGTTCATTATTTTGATGAATTTCTTCCTCAAAGAACTTTTCACATTGAAATTTCTTTCTAATTTACGTTGTTGTAAATATCTGTTTGCTGTGTTTATAAACGTTAAGTAATTTCCGGCTAAGTTGATACTGCGGTGGATGTACAGGCGGAGTCATGAGTCTCATTTGAAATGAGGAACAAATGTTCTACCGCGAGTCCTAATTCTAGCAAAATTAGTATACCTATATCGGAGAAATGGATCAATCTGATGGCTTGCTGTTACTGAGCTAGTGCAATAGACAAACAAACAGACCACATACACAATTGGACGTCCTGTATATTGCGTATATTAATTAGAAGTAGTGATAAATACGTTATGAGCCATCCCACTGCGTGTGTAGAAATACCTTTTCAGATATTTTTGTCGAATTTAATTGCTTGAAACGAACCCTACGACATTTTTCGATGTCAGTGGAAGAATTTGTGGCCCAACGTAAACATTTTTCCCTAAATTCTTGCAAAGACTCCCCAAAACTCATTTATAACTATTTAAAAGGAAATTTGGTCTACACGAACCGATTCATTGTACAACTGCCGAAATTTTTAATATTTCATTAGCAGAGAAAAAATATTCTACACTAATCAAATCATGGATAAAACAATGAGCTAAAATAGATTGTTAGTGGTTTCTGTGTTTTACACAAATTTGATCTGATCTGTGACTTTGAAAGGGAGTTTTTGGGCTTCATACATGGTAGAACGTTTGTGGTGATATTTTGAATCATGAAACATGACATCATAGAGTGATGAACGATTGATATTTTTGAATACAAGGCGATGATGCATGTGTTATTCGTGGAAGATTTAATGAATGTTAGACATAATTAAATAACATAACTAAGACTATTGCGAGAAAATACAGGTCCAATTTTGCAGTAGGACTAAGCAAAGAATTAGTATGAACACAATGGGAGTAGGTTAAAATCCCGAAAAATTATTTAGTTCTAAAGAACTAATGTTATTATTTAATTTCAAATAATATTAGTAGGCCCATGATTATTAATATTTCCTCAAATATTCTTTCCTAATTTTATTGCTAGCAGTGAAAAAAATCTTTTTCTGGTTCATTTTTCTTTTTCCCTAACTATTACCTCTGATGTAATTTAATGCACATTGGTGATACAAAGAACACTGAGAGGACATCTCATTGGGGCTTTTGAGTATGCTGATTCTATGTTCCTAAGATCTAGGTCCAGTGTATGATTAACACAGGACCCTAACATGTAGGTCCTGCGTTATTGAAATGTCTATGCAAGTATAAAATCCGCGCACGTGACTGAAATAGATGCGTATTTGATGTGAATGTACGTAATTGATACCTTTACTTTCGATGGCATTCGACTTGGGTAGCAACCTATGAATGGATCAAATGGCTCGTTCCTATTGCCTCATTCTATTCTATTGGATTTTTTATGCCCACCAACTTGGACTTTAGCTCATTTACTATTCCTCGTATTTTGAATACAGCTAATTTATAATTATTAGTTCTTTGATAATAGGTCAATATTATCAATCACTAAAATAGATAACTAATACCTGGAATACAACTGACTTGTTTGTAGAATGCCGATGACTAAGATTTGGAACACATCTAATTTTTTCACCAACAGTGATGCTTGAAATGAATCTAATGAGAACATGGACTTCAACTACTTAGTTGTTCGATTACGTTGAAAGTTTTCCTTATACGTAATTCCTCTGAAAAATTGAGCTGAATTAGAGCTTTACGATTCTAAAACACACAGTGCATAAAAGCTGTTAGTGTGCTAGTGGACGTACGCAAGTTTGCTAAGAACAGTCAAACAAGATTTGACTGCTTAGCTGAAACCAAGTTGCTTCTCAAGCTATGGGGTCGGGCTGTTAATTCCACTATCGTGCAATTAATAGCTACTCCTCGTCAGTGGAAGAATGATTGAGAAATTTATTTTTAATCTTTTTCACACCTTTCATGTAACGGGTGTCCCTATGATATGCATATAAACAAAATGCATAGGTCTCTTATTGTCCAAGTTCACTATTTGCATCATCGGCAAAACTTTGAATAAAATGCTGATAAAAACTAAATTTTTGGGTAATAACAGTTCATGTCTATGAAATGCTATTGATTTTCCTTCATGCACTCTCTTTTTTTCTGAGCCGGATTGAACTATCACCTATATAGTAGGTACATTTGTGTTATAAACGTCTTCATTATTTCTAAAAATCCAAAGTAATTTTACTTCAAAATTTAAGTGGTAAACAATGCTTGATACTTGTTCATGCACGTGCAGCAAAATTAATCATTCATACACTTTGTAATTGTATAAATAGGAAAAACTTTACTTCGACACACTATTTTTCAAGTTCAGCAGTATAAATGCTGCATAAAAGATTTCAGTAGACTCACAGATGCCACCTTGTCACAGGTCGGAATACGGCAGACTGGTATGCATGGTTAAGGCGTACACATGTGTTCAGCAATCACTAATTTTTTGTTTAGTGTTCAAACTTCCAATTCGTATGATATTTACGCATAGCTCAGCATGGAAAGGACAAACAAATGTCAGTTTTGTAACCTTTCGAACTTTAGAACGATTTTCTTAAGGATAGTCGTCAAAATACGATTCTCTTTGTCCTCAGATTGAATTGCCTGCTCTCCTAGCTTGCTGCGTCTGGTGCTGCTTTGACTGAGTACGCCCCCGCCCATCATGGGTTCCTCGGGGGACAGCTTTGCCCCGAGCTTCACCCAGAAGCCGAAGCTTCGACAAGAAGACGATGGTAACAAGTTAGTTTTCGACTGCAAACTTTTAGCGAATCCTCAACCCGAAATCAACTGGTATCGAGGCGAGACCCATATCAAGGAAAGCAAAAGAATTGTGATCAACATTAAACCCGGTGGTAAGGATCTCTACGATGTACAGCTCATTTTAGACGATGTCGAAGAAGAAGACGCAGGTCTCTACAAAGTGAAGGCCAAGAACAAATACGGCGAAGTTTCTGCTTCCATCAACCTGAACTTCAGCCGTGAGTACATTTTCAACTTATAAATAAATAATGGGAATGATCATAGGATAAGTCTAAAGTTTCTTATCATTGCTCAGATATTTTAACGGTTCATTGCTGTAGTATTACATAAATTCTATTTTTTGGTGTGGACTATTGCTATTATACAACTCTTTTTCAATTCTAGATATACGTTCATATAAGCCAGTTACAACAGAAACATAGTTTTGTATTATTTATATTAATTATGAGAACCTTCACTTCATATATCTATTGATTGTAATTCATAAACCAACGAGTTTTCTCTTTGTCTATTATTTGGCTAAATTCTTAGTGAAGAATTTGTTTAAAATGTACGATACATGAGAATATAAATATTTACAAGTGTATTTATTAAGCTATCGCTCACTTTGTAAAAATAATATTCTCTAACCTTTTTTAGAAACTCCATAGAGCTTCAACTGATAAATGGGATGTCACTGTAATACCTATCTCTAATTTTTTGAGTCTATACAATTGTGTTATTTCTAATCATTACTTTCAGAACAATTATTACTAGGTTTACTCATTTTCCAACATTGAATAAGCCGATTTATAACTAAGAGCTAATTTTACTTTCTTTCTAGACCTGGTTCCTTTTGACGAGCTTTCATGGTCTTTGAACGATCTCTAGCATGAGAGCGAGTCTGGATTGTGTGGTCGAATGCCTGCAGTGCTTTAGTGTTTGTTATGTAGTTCATTTGTGGTGCATGTTTAACGAGTGTTTATTGAGGGAAACATCGAGTATAAAGTACTGAATGCAGTCGTAGTTGCGCTCTGATTGCAGCGTCAAATAGGAGGAAAGCATCACAAATGAAAATAATTATTGATTGTCGAATTCGGTTGACTACATTGCTGTCTAACTCCTACGGAACTATTTCACTTAATTCCGCGTACTTTATCAAATGAAGATGCGTGAAAATGCATTCAAACTCAGAAGAAAATGAATTCACGGGTCACTTTTGCATGTCATCTAACGTACGAATACTTTTGACTCTTCTGTTTCTCCTTGCGTTATCGGGAGAACAATTTTGAACGCTTGTTAAAAAGCATTTGGCCAGTGTTAAAGAAAAAATTTAGCGTTCCCTAGAGGTCTTCCTGATCTGAACTACATTCGACTTGTCTATCTACGACTGATCTTTGTACTTTTTCTCCTTGTGTGAGAGCAACGGACCGAAGGGACTGATGTCTGTCTTCAGTGTTAAGATGCTCTTTCTTTCATGTGAATAGCAGCTACATACTCGTATGTCCTAAATATTTGTACTGTATAAAGTAAGGAAATGTTTTTGTACGATATTAAGCAATATTTCCTGTTTCTAAATTCCCATTGTATGTATGCTCTAAATCATTCACATTAATGTGCATTTTAATTTCCAAATGTGTTTATCCGATAAAATTAAAACTGTTATTGTATTGGTTCCTTTCCCCACAAAAACTTCCTGCAATACTGTTGCAATAATTACCATTACGTATTTCATAGGTTCACGTTTTATGTATACCTTATTGAAAATTGTCCAAAACGTTTTATTGGAATTGAAACAAGTCCCCCCTGAGCCACAAATTTACACTTAGTATTCGAGTAAAAAAGCAAAACTTAATTTGACTATCCTCACTGAATTCTTTAATCTGATGTCTTTTGGGGCCCCAATTACTTTATTTTTATCCCTGAGCAATGCTAATGATCAGAGGGCCTAACACGATTAAGTAACATCGTCAAGAGAAACTTCCATGGTAACGAATACATGCATAAATTAATATACAATATACACCAGCCATACGTCTTCTTCCTGTTTCAAAGAATCTGTTTTGAAAGGTCGATGACAGTGTTTTGCTCTGTCCCCACACGACTGCTTCACCTGATCCTTCTAATGTGTCCTTCCCCCGGTCTCTTCTGCAGCCGTTGAAGAACCTCCTGAGAAGTAAGTCCTCGCTAGACCCTCCCTGCTATGTTGTCTCATTCTTGCTGAGCTGTCCCACACTGCTGTCCAACTCTTCTTTTCTCGTAGTTTTATCCGTGTATTAGTAACCTTGGAAACGAAGAGTAGGACAACTTTATAACAAGCTTTGCCACTTACTCCAGCAGCCTTTTCGGGTGTTATGTCTGACTTACTGGCTCTCGGCGAGCAACTAACGACTTTTGTGCATCGAGCATGGCTTTAACTGATGACATTCATGATAACACAGCATTGTGGTGGCACTTCTCACACTCGCATCCGATGAAGACGACAACAACTTACTGAGATAAGTACAGTAACTCATATATGATATATCAATTTTAAACTTCCACGGAACTCTCCGGGGCTACGTTAGACTCGCACCATAAAAAAATCACCTAGCTCTATAGAGTTTAAAGTCGTTATTTTTTCTTCAGTTTCTATACCCTCTACCCTATACTGCAAGAGCTTAAAACTTTAAATCCCGGAGTTACGCGGCACATTTGTTGCCTCGAGAATTTTACTACACGTACTCCAAAGAATTCTTAGGACTTATTCAGTAATTTATTCAATAGCTTCACATGCATATCTTCGAACATGTTTGACATGTAGTTTATTTATACGAGGTTGGGCTGTGAAATACACCACAACTATTAGACATAAGCGATTCACTATCAAAAAATTTCAAAACTTCGCCCTAAGCTTCTGCAAATGCGAAAAATTACCCTCAACTAAAAGATCATCCACTCTAAAATTTCATTTACAATTACGCTTTTTTAAATTTGCTGGTACATACATACTTCCGAATAATTGGCTAAGCCAGTAGTTAGAATCACTAACTTTAAATTCCGTTCGTCTTCCGAATGATATAAATCCGTTAACAGAAAAATTACTACTAAATTTTAGTTGTCTTACAGGGTTCTCTACGAAAATTTTCACATTCATCGTAAGATAAAATATTCTATTTCATGTTTAACGATAATTTCCTATTTCAGTTTCGTTCTCCCGCTACAGCTTGTTTTGCTTCTTTCACCTTCTTCATGGCATTCAGTTCTAATTCAACCATCTCCTCCGCTATCATTGATAATCATTTTCTTCATAATGATTAGCGTTCTTTCTTTGTCTCTTCCCGCAGCTACGGAGCCAGCAGAGGAAAAAAGGTAAGCTGCTTTTTAATTGTTTACTTCTCAGTTTGACCCGCGTGACTTGAAAATTTAGAATTATTTGTTCGAAATTTTAAATCTGAAAATCTCGTGCCGGCGTTCCGGGGAACCCTAACTCCACACATGGGCGTTAGGACTGCGTGCACAAAATTGAGTGGATTTGCACCTAGTCTTCATAAATAGGAATATTGCATACATAAGTGAATCAATTTAGAATATTGGAGCGTTGCTTAGCTTGTATGAAAGCAAATGCTCTTTATTCAAAATTTTCTACCAAGGCCAAGGTGAGCAGATTACAATGCGGTATAATATAAAACTTCCTCAAATAAAAATAATTTCAAATAACTACAGAAGAACATATCGATACTTATAGAGGCAACTGAAGTACAAGTTAGCAGCGAAAAGTATCTTGCACTCAAACACAATTCTCTAGTGTTTAAATTATTTAAAAAATCGTCATAAATTTGTCGAAAAAATATAAGCTGTCTTGATCACCTAAAAAGTATGCATGATGTTCATATTTTAAGTAAGAGAATAGAGAGAGGATGCTTTGTATGCATCCTGCTCATCATAGCATTAAGGCAAGCATAAAAAATTTTCAGTTACTATATTGAGACAATCTTCTCAATACATCAATACTACAATTAATGCACTCTATTCGTAACTCAGTGACGACAACATGAACATTAACGACAACCTTCTCTGAGGCTGGTAAAAAGTTAAAAATTGTTGAAGAACAGTAGACATTTTGCAGCTGAGTCAGTTTCTCGGAGATTCAAAAGAAGCCAAAGTGTTACTCTTTGGTGCCGAAGAGTCATGAACAAGAAGCGCAGCCAAGGTTAGGTTTGGTCTTTTCTTGGCCCATGATGACTAATGGAAATATCAGGCAGGACAAGCAGCTGAACAGCTTTGGCCACACTAGCACACGTTCTCGACGAGCTAAAATTATCCCTGTCAATGCCATGAGTTGTTTGAGGACGAGTTGCGAGTTAATGACCTGCACTGAAACCATTTGTTTATTCATCCTAGTGAGGTGTCGCAGAGTACTAAGCTTTCTATGACTGATGAAGATATCAGCCAATTTTTACCTACCGTTCAGCTTTGAATCTTTACGTGGACTAAGCAGCTCGTTATTTTCAGAATACAGGTGGTTAAAGCATCGATACACATCCGCGTACTGTCTCTGAAAATATTTATAAGTTTTAGTAAGAACGGTTCGTGCTGCTGAACTCATATTCATCATTCCAATACAACCTTTTAGAATGAGTATCTGAAATTACTGAAAATTTGCAGTATCCTCAGATAAATTATAAATTGTGTACTCCTATTTAGACTAGATCTGAAAGAGTTTCTTTTGGCATCGTTGGCACAATTAATTTGCACAAACAAAGACTGCAACTGAACATCTACTGCTGTTTTGTTCATCATAAATCTGTTGCACACTTTACACATTTTCAAGTACGAACAAAACAGTTTCAGGGTGCACGAACATCAATAATAATGATCTGGGTCTGGGAGATAATTATTTTTACGCCTGGTCATTCTCAGAAAAAATGTATTAACACTAAATATTCGATTACGTTGACAGATGCATTCAATACATTGAGAACATATTTTTATAACTGCAAAAATGTTGAAATTGAGATTAAGCTACTGTGATAAATATCCCCTCTTATGTTTACTTGATGCTCTAAAGCCAGCCATGAAGCTGCGTGTCGTAAGTTAAAATTCTTTTGTGATAACATCCATTATTTCTTAAATTGAGCTGAGTAAGTTTTTGAAACATAGATTAACTAAAAGGAAATGATGACGTTACCTCAATATAAAGTATAATGTACTTGCATAAGAGCTGAAGAAACATGAGAAAAATCATTTGACATATTTTAATTATTGGTCGTTATATATCTTATAATAGGTTTAAAACTGCTGGCAAGATCCTGCACTGAACATTTCATTATATCAGTGAATGTGTCTGCCCCATGCTTTTGTCGAAAAGTCTGCCAAAATTTTCTCCTATGAAATCCGACATAACTGATTAAGGTATTTTTCGTTAAAAAATCGAGAAAACTCAGTTTAGCTGACAGAAGCTACTGGTATTGTAAATGAGTCTTCCATATACAGGATGCAGCAACATAACTTCCTTTTTTCAAGGCGCTTTGCTTTAGTAAAAAGAAATTTATGTTGCCTCACCCTATAGATAGAAGTGTGTGGAGTGTGGCTCCAAGCGCCTAGAGCTAGTGCAGGTGCCGGTAGACTGCTCACTCAGTCTCGGCATTGTCTGAGCTCGCTGCTGTGAAGTCAAATTCAAGCAAAAAAACGGAAGTAAGTTTACAGTATTATTTCAGAAGCGGAGCAGTGGGTACTTATACCCACCTTAAACTTAACTAGAGGTCGTGTAAAATGATGACTGAATAAAAAACATCAAGTACGAGTATGGATATCTTAAAGGTACTCGCATGAATAATTTCATAAGAACATGAATCCAGTAAGTTTCAGGTCTTCAACTTGACACTACAAAATAGCATCACCTAATTTTTCAAAACTGTTTATTATTTATTTGTTCGAGTGGAATGTTTTTAATATTCCTTCGACGTAAAATACTGTGTAAATAGTATGAATGTTCATTACAACAATCTTCATTCCGCAAATGCAGACTCATAAACACTCAAATTGCTTCAGAATTCATTCACTCAGGTACTGGGAGTACATACAAGCCTAAAAGCAGCGTCTGGACGACATTATGACTGAGTGACTGGTCATCGGGGCAATACAGTCTGCAAGCATCATTTTGTTCGCTTTTATAAGACCTGACGAAAATACAACGCGCTCACCTATCGAGTTTCACGCCGTCAGCGAAGGTTGCCTTGCCAATACTCTCTGCCAACACTCCCACTCAGATTGCCAGCATTTCCTCAGTCCTCTCTATTTTTATTAAACTTTAGAACATGCTCTTAGATCAGAACATGCTCTTAGATCGGAATGTTTCACTGCGGTTCAAGCACTGATTCTCAGCGATTGCTTTGTTGGTAAAAGCTGCCGTATTAAATTCCTATGCATATTTTAAAATCAAATACAACTTTAATAATTTGCTGATACAATTCATTATCTGATAGTAACTTTATCACTTTCCTACAATTGAGATTAACCTCAACATAGAACTTATGATAGGGTTGACTAAGAACATATAATTCGAGTGTATTTAATTCACAGGTCTCGAAATTCTAACCGAGCTTCCTGATTCGTGCTTTGTGTATGACGTATTATTCTTTAGAGCCCAAATTACTATTAGCTTTTTAAAGAGAAATCGCAGCACTAAACTCTCACGATTTTTGATTAGCATCATTAGCATCATATGTTGCTACTAATTTACGCTTCTAAGAATAAAACCTAGCTCATGTTAAATTATTCAAAACATAATGTATTGTTTAAAAATGTAAGTCTTGAATATGTACATCATTATTTCCAAAAATTTTGTTTAACTAAATTTTACGGTTATCTTGCACGTATTTGCGGAAAAATATTTCCCAGAATGAAAATCATGGATCGCATTAGAAAAAAAATACTGTACATAATATCGAGTCTCGCCCAAGAATCAAAACATTTTGAAATAAACTAGAATTTAAAGGCTTGAACAGTTTCGTAGGAATTATGAGTTCAGTTTACTTCCCTTGCGATGAAAAATGCGAGAGCAAATCTAATACAATCAGGTGTGCTGTTATACAAAATTGAAACTCAAAATAATAACTTCTGCATCATATCATGAGTGCACATCAAATTATGTCTCATAATTGGGATTATGTAATATTCAAAATACTGTGGAGTTAGTTTCCCTTCTGTTCGAAAACCCTAATTTTAAAACAATTTATTTTTAGTTCTCTTTTCAGCGTATCATACTTGGGGAACTCGAAACCGATTGCCATGTAAAGAGAAGAAAATTGCTTATTACAAATTCAACGAAAAGGCCAAAAGCAGTTACGTTGCTTTTCATTGACTAAGTGAACTGTTTCATTTCCACGTTCTTGTTTATTTCAAAATATGATGTTAAGCCTCTTTTTAATTGAACATAAATTACATGAAGATGGTGCGTGATAAAATTTACACACCCAAAGCACAATTATGTTCACAATCAATATCTTTCGTCCAAAATAAATTTTACCGATTCAAATTTTTAGAACGAGTTCGTGTATGGTCCAATGCGTAACCGTAAGGTCCAACGTCGAACTGTACATATACCGAACACTGTGCCGGGGCGGTCTTTGAGTGAATTATACTTCCGAAGTGTCGTTGAATACTTTTTGTGAATCAAAGTCATAAACCTGCATGTGCATAAAGGCAGTTTTTTATCTCCCATGGGCTCACTATCATCGGAAACAGTTAGAAAAATGAAAAATTCCGATTTCTTTCAGCAGAGATGTAGCGCCAATTTCTGCTAGTCTAGCCATGTGTTCCACAACGCTATTCAGCAGACAAGTCATTATCATCAATCGAGAGTAATCTGATTTACAGTTGCCTGGTTTTGAAAGTAGTACAAGCATATCATACGGACGTACTTTTGACACTTAAGTCACATAATAATACTGTCCCTTCTACATTCACGCAAAAATCATGTACGGTGTCATTCTTAATCAAAGAAGACGTACCTGACATTCATTTATATACGCTTGATAGAGTCCTTGCAATTTTGTTTTCCTCCTTGAATTTATGTTGGATGAGTGCCATTATCTGCGTTGAAAACACTGCTTACCTGAATATTACTTTTGAATTTGCAGTGAAATAGCCTAGGGCAGAACACGATAAGGTCTCTCGGTGATTTGCTAGTGCAATTCTCAGCATTTTAGTCAAGGGAGAAAACATGAAAGTGAATGAAATTATTGAGGCTGAAAACAGGTCACAGAATGAGATCGATCTGTATTTTGTTGATTAAAAAATTATCTTATAGATTTAGGTATGCACTTTTATAGACCTCCTCCCAAATAGCTCTTTATATAACATGATTGTAAGATTTACAATAAGGCAAAAAATGTGTATAAAAATCAACGCTAAGTAAAATATGGACACAATCTGTGTCCATGCACAATCTTTTTTAGGATACTTGCTTTTGACGTTCACTTCAAACTCTTCTTCTGACTGCTTTGAATGTTACTGTCAACAGCACGTGTTTGCTAAAAATATAGATATAAGAATAATAACCCATGGAGTGTGAATCTAGAAATATGAGTATCTTATTCTAAGGGATTTTTTAACGACTCTAAAATTGCCTTCCTGTTCAAAATTGTTGAATACCCAAATGCATCAAAATTTTTATATGTTCATGTTTTACTACTGCAGATATATTTAAATCAATGTAGCGACCATTGTGAGTTCTGCTATAAGTCCCTACCCTCATAGTTTTTTAAGTAAGCCCTGAACTCCCATACAGTATGTAGACCAATTTAATATTTAATAAAAAAAATGTACGAGTGAATTTTATATTGTAATAACTAAATGAACATTATTGGTGTTCATGAAGCCTGCGCTGCCATTGCTAACAGTCGTGTACTCTACTGAAACAGGCAGATCGATGGAGTGGCGCCGTCCTTCTACCAAAAACCGATCATCAAGCAGGAAGGAGGCGGTTCCATCATTGTCTTCGAATCAAAAATCAAAGCTTCTCCTAAGCCAGAGATCATCTGGTTTCGAGATGGAACTCCCGTTAAGCAGACCAAGCGCTGTCAGGTTAGATTCTTAAAATAATGTTTTCAAAATACTATCAAATAAATTATAATTCGAAAAATAGCGTCGTTCCATAAACTGAACTATGCATAATCAATTCTAAATATGGATAAGGTACTATTTTTGCTACTTAAATATCGAGGTTAATCTTATACATCATCATATTTCATTTCATTCTTACCATTTGTAGCTGAGCATTCAGAAGGAAGAAGACCTGTTCGTCATGCTTCTGAAGCTGACGGACGTGACGGTCGAAGATGCTGGCAAGTACAAGGTTACGGCCAAGAACGAACTGGGCGAGAGCAACGCTACAATCAGCCTGAACTTCGACAGTGAGTTATCGCTGCACGATATGTGTGGTGTGTAGGTTCAGGTTGTTTCCTTACTATTAAAAGCCAGCTCGCAGCCTACAACATCAACGGGTCACTCAATAATATTACCACTGCTTAGCCTGTCTTGAAGATCCACACATACCTAATCACTACATATTACAACTGCTTAGCCTGTCTTGAAGATCCACACATACCTAATCACTACATATTACAACTGCTTAGCCTGTCTTGAAGATCCGAATATACTTAAACATTACTTTTGCTGAGAAGAATGATATTTCGAGCTTCCCGACAACAGTGCCTCCCTATGTTTTCATTTAACTTACTGGCTAATACTTTTCAACCTCTGTTAGTTTAGAATCATAAGATATTTGTTCTTCGCATTGAAGTTGCCACAGGAACTTTTAGTAAAGCTACAATCAGTTGTGATACATATAAGCAATCACTTCATAAATAACTACATGACTTTTTATTAATTGTCTTCACTATACAGATATGAGTATTCGCCATTTTGTTGTTATATCTATAGAACAACTCGAAAAATGAATTCAAGGCTCATCGTGATACGGACTAAGAAATTCTGTCCGGTTTCCAATTATCGTTGCCGTCGTACCTGAGTCCTGCTCTCTTCGATTGTTGGTTTACCAGCCTTGGGTTCCTCACAAGTAAAGTAACTTGCAGAATGAATTTCTTTTACACAAAATTTGTTGGAATTAAGTGCAGAATCAGATGTTATGCAGCTCTTAGTTTAGGCCTTGATGAAGTCTTCAAACGAATTGACGGCAATTTTAAAGCTGTAATGCCTTCTTTCTAATAGTTACAACTGATTTTTGTGAGTAAATAAAATTTCGTATATATCTGAATTGGGAAGTAGATGACCTGTATGCTGGTTACTGAAATACACGGGTTTCTAATCTTAAGGTTACCTTTGTGGGTTGGTCATTGATATTCGGAGATCACCGAAAAATAATGAAAATGTGATAACCTGATCAGTGTCAAATAGAAATTATCAAAGCATGAAATAATACATAGTGACTTGATCAGTGGGATACAAAGATCATCAATGTTATCTTAGAGTTTAAAAATACATTATTGTCTGATAGGATTCCATTAAATATCTAAACAGTAGAGCATTTCATGTGCTTGCGTATTCACGCTCAACCCATCGCTTCAATTGTGTTTGAGTTACCAAAACAATCACGATTAAGACAGAATCATCACCTTCAGAATATTTTCAAACAGTACATATGGGATAAGTACCCTGGGGAAATTCGTAAGGTTCATCATTATTATGTCACCATTTTCCACAATCAGACAGACTTCTATTTTCGTTACTTCATAAGTCAGTTGATTCTTGGTTATATCATAAATCTTGACTAAAATTGTGTAATGCAGTATAAAACGTATCTCTTTTACAGGATGATAATTTAGTAAAAACTCACCTAATTCATCAGTCAATCCAATCACATATGATTGTATTCGAATAATAAATGGTTAAGCATTTATTAGCTTCTATCACTAAATTATCCATACACTACTTCATATTTCTTCCGATCCAGATTGTTCAATCGATTCATTCGATGATATTTGGAGTGTCTTTATAGTCTGTAATTAGGATTTGAAGTTTTCCATGTTACGTAAAGTTCCCACCCTGCGATAAACATTCGATCAATCTTATTTCGTTCATAACCCTTCAATTTGGCGTTGTGCTGAGAAATGTTATCGACTGCTAACAAATATGACATGTATAAAGTAAACTTTTTTGTTTAGCGACAAAAGTAAACTGCTTCTTTCTTCCTCGAGAAGCGTCCAATAATGTGTACCAATAAATTCGTTTTTATAAGCACTAAAGTTATTTCAATGTCTTAGCTATTCGTGTAATTTATGTTTCTTAACCTAAATTTGCTTGTATTTCTGATTCATAAACAGACACTACTAAGATACTGTAGTATTCTCAATAAATTGTATTCATCGGTTGTTCCATATTTTATGTAATCTTAAACCGTGAAATATTTACAATAAATCAGCTTTTCATGATGGAAGCTTGCTCTGACCGAATGCAAAGTAAGAGAGCTTATTTCAAAATTTTTCACTGAAATATTTGAAAAAAATTGTTTAAAATATCTACTTTCTGTTTGAAAAAATGAACTTGATCTTTTTATTTATCTGTAATCGCGAGTGAACTTTCTCGAGCATTGGGGTCATATCCGCTCATATCAAGCGGATATGACTTTTCGCGTTCAAAATTGTTGCATCATTTGCAGTAAACGTCCTTCCGTAAGAGCATGAACACAGTAGTTTATATTTATTTTTATTTTGAAATGGCTTTTATAAATAGTGAAGGCCCTTTTAGTAGAATAAATGAACATCAATCAAATTGGTTCATAACATCCATATTTTTGTCAAGCATATGCTAAAGCTCAAATGATTTTTGCCTCGTGGCTTGTTCCTTTTCTACGCAAAAACCTTTTTAAGAATTATTGCTCGAAAAAGTCATCATATTATTATCTCAGTGCTACAATAATTCACCAGAGCTCGTTTCTGTCTCTAAAATCTTAATTTGTTGAAGTCAGGCATTTAGTGTAATTTCTGGGAACTATTCACCCTGTAACTAAGCTGCTGTTGTGGTAGTCGTCAGGCAATAACGACAAAAGATATCCTAAGACTCTTTAAATTGTTATTCACGTTCTTAAAATAAAATTAATAAAACTATTACCATGACAGCCACTTGGTCACCTAAAATCAATAGCGCTTTTTATAACTAAGTTTCTTCTTATTATAATTGTGAACTACACTGTTTTTACGCTACTAAAATACACTTCAGCTGGTAATGAAGGAAAGTTTAATTTGAAGTTCAACGTAAGGGTTAATTTGTCAGAGCTCACTCCTCTGGCTCATGAGAACAAATCCTAATACATTTTTGTTGTTTCTCTCCCGCTCCTTCTTCTTCATTCTCTCCGTCTCTCTTATGGACGGTATTCTCCAACTGCCAACCTCTGACTCCGTCTCACTTCATGCTCTCTGCATGAGATCCATTTGCTCCCGCTGCTGCTGCTTGGATCGTCGACTTGGTATTTAATGTATTAACTCGTGTCACTGCTGCCTTAATGTTCTATTGATGGAAGCAATTTTGACTTATTTTGTGGATCAATTATCGAAGCACTTTTCATTGCATGACTATTTAATGCATGGTAAAATTACGTAATTTATTTGTTTCTGCATTTTTATTTCAACCTAATGTATAATTGGCATGGTAAATATTTTAATTTATCATATGGTTATCATTTACATTCATTAATGATAAATGTTGTGCTACAATTACCACTTGTCAAAAAATTTTCTTTGAGTATCACTTTGTCCTAATTAAATATTTCGTTGTAACGTTTTGCTCTTCTGTTAACCACTCTCTTTTGTTCGGGTTGTGACTAATTTTACCTTGGCATCCTACGCTTGCACATCCTCTACTCTTGGCCTTTGTTTGTTCCCTTGAGCCGTCCTGCAGGCTCCTTTATGCTCAAAACAGGCGACGATTCTCCACCTCCGGATCTCCTGAAACCGACTTTCACCGAGCGACCTGCTATTCGCCAGTCAGAAGATGGTTCTTCTGTCATATTCACGACCAGATGCGTTGGCAACCCTTCGCCTAACATATCTTGGTTAGTTGGTGATTGTGTCGTAGTCACGACCAGATGAGTAGGCATCCCTAGAACTATCATATTTCTGTAAGTACCCTATTCCTTCATGTTCACCAACTGATGTGTGGGCTACTCTAAGACCTATAAACTGTGTATGTACAGTATATTGGTTAATGGCAAACTTGTTCGTTCTCTTTATTTGTTTCCGGTAGCGCGTAAGTAATGTGCATACTAGGAATATCAACCATTTTTTGTGTTTTTAATACCGTCACAAAACTTATCCTTGAATTCCAGCTGGTAAAAACATGTTTTCTTATGGTAAAAAAATTACAGTTAGTTGCTTCAGGTGCTGAATTTCATTCAGTTTCAGTTCCTATTATCGGAAGTCGACAACAAGCTCCTTCAACGTTAAATGTTACAAGCATAAGTCAATATTCAGCACGGAATATTTCATATTTTTGAAGGGTTTAAACACTGTTGAAATGCTCAAAATCAGTTCAAAATTACTTGATGTTTAGAAAATAAAATTTGATCAGCACATCTACTCCTACCATAACTTGAGATTGTACACCAAAAATGTAATGTTTGATCGACAGTGACTTTAATCTTAAGAAACTTCTTCAAACTTTCTTTCACACGTTATTTGGGCGAGTAAATTTTTTCTAAGGTTTCGATAGAAACATGTTATATTAAACCTTTACAAGAATCCTGAGTAAAAGTTGTTCATAATGAGTTGGTTCATCGAGCAGAGTAAAGTTTTTGATATGAAATGAATAGTATCTGCAATTGAATAAATTTGAAAATACTGAGCGTTTAAAATACTAGATATTCGAGTAAATATTTGAAGATATAGAGATTCGGCTACCATGCTAACATTTTAATATGGATTCAAATATTAAGTAAATAGGACAATTATACTCCTAACAGCATCCTTCACATACCATATTCGTGCAGTTCCAAGTAATTCAGTAAAGACTACAAAAATCAAAGCACTTTGCTCGCTCGCTGTGCTGTTGCGCTCTCGATATGTTGTACGTACAGCATAATCACGGTAAGTAGAACCAGAATAAAACTTTTGTACATCTCTTTTGAGATCTCACAGAATTTGAAGACTTTCTTACAAAAAACATGTTTCTACATCCACAGTAAACCTCATTATTGAACGTTTTACTAATCAGAGAGAATTGAATAGGTTTAGAGAAACTTTTTGAACTAATTGGGGCCGAGTCACTTCTCAATTATTTTATGAGTTCAATTATTTTATTGAATTATGCCTTTTATTAAAGTCATAGAGTTTCATTCTATAAAATGATTTAATAATAATTTAAAGGCCTGTTAATTTTGACACTTTTTATTTGCATCTAGGAAAATAAAATAGAAATTTACCTTCCCAAACAGGGTCTTCCAAGGCACCAAGCTATTAGAAGGCGTAAGGCATAAGCTGAGCGTCGAACCTGACGGTAAAATTTACTTCATCGTCAAGCTTGAGATACTCAAAGTTTCCAAAAAAGACGAGGGCGAATACAAGATCCTCGCTTCCAACAAAGTGGGCGAAGGCAAAGCCACCGTTAACCTGCGATTTGAGGGTGACGTAGCCACCGATAAACCGAAGTGAGTAAATAATTTCTGCTTGACAGTTTTCTTCTGTTTCTCTGAGAAAAAAATTCTGAGTGACGTAAAATAACAATTTACCAATAAAATGTACACTGTGTGTCACACAAACACGTAAATACAACACGTGTCGACAAAAAAAATCAGGTTCTTGTATTAGGAATACCGGAAAGTCCTGTCCTCTTTTCTTTCCTTTTCTTTTCTTTAACTTTGATTGGAGCAGAGAAAACTGTGACTGCAGACCCTTACTGTCAGAAACTCGAACGTCTAAATACATCGTAGCGTAAAAAATGTTCTGCTCTAGTGAACCGAAAAAGAGTCATTTTGCAACACGATAACGCTAGACACCATTCTGCCAAACAAACTCAAGAAAAAATAAAGTCCTTAGGTTGGGAAGTTCTTCCTCGTCCACCATACGCGCTAGACCTTGCTCCATCAGATTTTCACTTATTTTGTTCTTTAGAGTATTTCATCTGCGGAAAAAGTTTCACAAATGTTCACGAGGTTGAAATGGAGTATAAATTCCTTTATTTCTTTCATGGATGTTAATTTTTAGAGAGAGGGATTAAAAAGCTCCCAAGTAAATGGACAAAGGTTATATCTAATGATGGTGACTATTTTGTCGACCAATAAAGATTTTTCAGTAATATATCTTTCAATTATTATTCCTAACAAAATTCAGGACAGAACTTTCCAGTAGCCCTAATAGCAGAATTTGCTTCAAGTTGAATTTGAATTAAATCTGTCAATTATTAGTACACAAAAGACATTTCTTTTTAGCGTTCATCTTACTTGCTTCTCGGAGAAATTGATGTTATCTCTGCATCTATTACAGGATCCCTGACGGCAAAGCCCCTCGGTTCCCGAAGAAGCCTGAGATCAGGCAGGAGGGAGACAAGCTTCTGATGGAATGCATGTTGGAGGCTAATCCTGAACCTGAGGTCACCTGGTACAAGGACAACGTGGTGAGTGCTGGTCTCACGAGTGTTTTTTGTCACTGTACTTATGAAAAATTCTTCATCCTAATCATTATTTAATGAACAATGGCACTAGAAACAATTACGTTTTACATCCACATATGCGTACTTCGTTATGAGGCAAAATGTCTTTCTGCTCTTACAAGTACATATATTCAGCAAGCGAGAGGAAATAATGCATTAGACAAGTTTTTCGAATCCCTAAATTTGTGTACTACCAATTGTATAATTTTATTGCAACCTGCTTAGCCATGCAAAACAACAATTATGCAAGGGTTTTATTTGAGAGAGCGTTGTGTTTCGTTACGAAAATTTCGTGACACCTAATAGCCTGGTGATAAATATTTTTTGAAGAGGCGGCCGCAAAACTAGATAGCAGCAGCCCCTACTCGCTTACTGTGTGCGAGTGTTCGTGAAGAAAGCAATAACACCTACGCTGTCACTTGATAATTACGAGTGTATAGGTATAATATTTGTGGTATGACGAGATGTAGAATCAAGTAATCTGTTATGGCGAGATGCATTATTTTACTTATAAACATTACATATATATGAGTCACTATTAAAGTGAAGTAAAAATTAGCAACAACGCAGTTTATCACAAACTTTTTCTAAGTTTTAAATTGATTATGGTACCTTTCTCCGACTAAACTCCAAAAATATGAATGAATGAAAACAATATTCTACAGTTATGAAAAGAATTGATATGGTGGATGAGACAAAAAATAATTTGGTGTTGTCGTGTATAAATGTTAGGGCTCATTTATTTATTGCTCATTTGAGAGTTGTACATTGAGAAAGGGACTTCTCAAATGTAGGATAATACACATATAAGAAAAATATATATAATTACTACATTTTAGGCTGCTCTACAATATATACATTTGTTTTGTTTGCATGCGAAGACCACGAATATATAATTTTGAAAATGGTTGCTGTGAAAAGAGCCTAAGAATAATACCAAATTTTTATACTGATAATTCCTAAATGCCGACATCTCTATGAGGAGTTGTTAACAATGCCTTCAAAGACCTGTATGTCCTTGGAGGCCAAGTACTACATTGTGTTACCTAGTACAGATGTGGGGCAATGTTGTAATGAATAAGTATCCAACGTATCTCAATGATCCAAGATTACTCATCACTTTTCTTCACGAGTTATATATTTAACTGATTTAAAACTGTATAGCAAATAAATTCTTCTAAGGCCAGACATTTTGCGCATTTCTACTGAGTTACATGAGGAAACGAGTCTCCTGGTGAAGCCTTCTTCACTGTTGAATTACAGTATGGTCATTTTCATAACTGAAAGAATTATTTTGAAATTTAAGTCCCTCTTTCTCCCCCACTGCACTGTTTAGCTGCACTTCAACCCACAGGAATTTTTGCAATAAAAATGAGTAATTATATTCTGAGTTGTCGTCATTTTGCGATAACAGACAACATGGGATTGTACAATTCGGCGTAGTCATCTCTAAGGAACCAAATTTAAGAGGATGTTTACGAATACTGAAGTTTGATTCATTGAACTTTGTCATTCTCTCTATGAAATTCGGTTCATCAAAGAATATACATTTTATGCAGTAGGTTCAATGAGACCAAGAGGATAGAAGTTGTTGAAAACTTACAATATCATCCATTTTGATATTGTTCAATGTAAAGTAACTGAGTTATCATCAAAATGTCAAAATATCTTGCGATCCCAGGTGAAGAGATCTTGAGACTAAAGCTTTCATATTGATATTAATTCGTTTCCTTTTGAACACTAACAGACTGGCGCACTTACCTTGTTCGGATGCTATCATCCTGCATTGTTTGAAAGCCAAATAAACAAATGTCAGTTGAAAATTGACATCAAAAGTGATTCTATTTGTTGGACTTGGAGATCACACAGTTGACTACAAAGTCACCTGTTCTGAGCCATAAGACAAGACGAACTAGTGTATAATATAGGTTTTATTAAGTTCTGCGTCACCCTGCTATGTCCTCTTGAAAGGGGAAAGTTCATTTTCATCTTAAATGTTTTCAAGTCGTCTCTTGGAGGAAACTCGAGCATGTTATTCTAAGACAACACCTGACGCAGGGCTCCTGTAAACATTTTATAAGGATTTGATAGAATATTCTCACAATATATTTTCAGTATCGTTTACTACTTCAATAACTGGCATTTGCTCAGCACTATTTATTTTTTCTATTTAATTTTTATTTTGTGCTATTAAAAAAAGGAAATGAAATATGGAAGAATAAAACCTGAATACATAAAGGACTTGGAGAGCGGGTATAAACGGACATACTAGGTGACTACCAGCAGTGGGTGAAAACAGTGATGTACGGAACAACATCACTGTCTCCACTATCTCAGGGTTTTGAAAAAATAAATGCATAAAAACTTAATGCCTGCATCTGTATTGGAAGTGAACCATGGCACACGATAGTGAGGTGTCAATGACGTGTACACTGAAGTGAGCAAGTGTCAGCCGACAGCCGAGATACTCGTACATCTGTTGAGGGCTAAGATATAAAAGTGGGAAACTCTGTAAAGGAGCAAATCTATGTTTAATACGTTCATTTTTGCAAGTGGACATTTTCCCCATAGTTATTATCCTGTACGTGTGAAAATTCTGGCACTATAATTGATCCTACTCCTTACTAACGATAAACCTGTACGTACCTGACAACATGAACATAGAGACTAGAGCAGCGAGGTTTTATTTCTTCAGTTGACACTGCCAACACTGCTCTAGTCAATGTTTTTTTTCCTTGCAGCTGATCCAGGAACACGGGCGCATTTCGATGTACAAGAAGATCTGCGGCAAAGATCAGTACGTGGTGTCAGTGACGGTTATGGGACCAACTGCCGATGACGGGGGACAGTGGCGGTGCAACGCTTTCAACCCGTTCGGCGATTCCAACGCTAATATTGCTCTCAATTTCAAAGGTTATTTACTATACTTCATAAAAAAAATCCAAAAAAGAATATCAAATGATGCTCTAATATTAATAATGGTAAATATAGATATTTATGAGTATCAATGAGAATAAAGGGATAGACCTAGTGATTAAAGTACCGAAGTATTTCTGGAATATTTCGCACGAAAAACAGCAAAAAAAGTTTGAAAACGTATATTAGAAAACTGAAACACACACAAATTCGATTGGAAGCTGCTTCTGTAACATTTTGATCCTTTTAATTACTAAACGCAAAATACGATTTGAACTCGGCTGATGATGAGTAGACTAAGTTAGTCATAGTGAAATACTTGTACTTTATGTAGGCCTAAGAGAGTTTCTATTTCAGCGCTTATTTAGTTAGCTTCAGTCTCACATCTCTTTTAGTGATATCAAGTCTATTTATTTTCTTCAGTAACAAATCATTTACAGAACTGAAGCCTCACTTATATTTATAGGAAAATGGTATAGGAGACATGCACTTTCTCGCAAAGTTAATTGAATTTGGGGATTTAGTTTCTGTCTCATCATCAGCATGTAATCTATCCTTTCATGCTGAATAAAGTTCTAAGTAAATCATCATTTACATTTCTGAGATCTCTTCTTAATAAAGCATTGAAACATCGGATAGAGCTACTAAAACTGGATGCACCATCAATGTTGGAAAACCCGTTTGTTTCAAATCAATGTGCATGTTTCTTTTAATTCAGTTACAAGCATTTTCAAATGATTCATAGAAATAAGTACAGCAATATCAATTTACTCCTATTTTTTAGACGCTGAATCTGGTCAAAACATTCGTGAAAACTATGTTTTCACATAACTAGCTGTATGTAATACAGTCAGATATTGTTGCCTCTGAATCAGTGAAAAAATATGATTATATATAAATATACAGTATATCGCTCACACACTCATATGCACACAAGCTTACTAGAAAATATTTTCATTGACATACACGTGGCATTTGCTCAACGTTAAGGGCAACTAGTCTGGATATTAACGGACAATTGTTTTTTATAGCTCTCAACTTTTTCCCTCCTCAGAGGGCATGGCCATCCCTGAAGGCTACGCGCCTACGTTCCTGGACAAGCCCTCCATTATCCCGAACGAGACTGGCACTATGATCACCATGAAGGTTTGCAAGTTTTGGACCCTATTTTTCGTATAAATATAAAAACGTTATGAATTTCCTTTAGAAAACATACCCCGATACAGAGTTAGCAAGAAGAATGTGCCCATTTTAAATTTGTTGTAGCTCTCTTTGTATTAAAGGTACGAAGTTGAAACACCAATCAAAAAGCGTAATCTTAAACTTCATTTGTGTGCCTAATTATTTTTATGAGTACCACAATATTTTTCAACTGGACGACCGAAATTCTGGGTAACCTTCTTCAGTCATTCAGCATTGAAAATAACCTTATGTTTCAGTTAATCAGGAGATGCCTATAGGCACTTTCCGAAGCACTCTTTCCTTCACGAAACGCGAGAAGAAGAAGTCAAGCAGGAAAATGTTGGACCAAACTGGTCAAAAAATGGACTGTTCTGCGAAATTCATTTGTTCCGAAAGCAAGTAGTTAATCAATTAATGTTTTCATTCAAGGATGCACGTTTTTGCTCGTACTAAAGCCTTGACAATCCTTGAGGACCCAAAACTACTCGAAGTATCTTTCAGAAGTACGTACCTGTAACGGCTTCACTTGTTTCAGATTTTCGAAACTAATCAGGATTATTTTAGAAGTACTCAAGGCACGAAACACCTTAGGAAAATTTCAAAGGTGTTCCAACACTGAACTGTTCTCGATTTCGCAATAAGTTTAGGTAACTTTGTTCGGCATACTATTTAGGCAAATACTGTGTGCATCACTGGAAATCATTTTATTGGCATATTCACACCTAACGGAAATTCCAGGTCTCTATTCAGTTTTTATTAACAGTAAGCACACACACACACACACACACACACACATATATATATATATATATATATATATATATATATATATATATATATATATATATATATATATATATATATATTTATATATATATATACATATATATATATATATATTATATATAGGTTATATATTCCTTTATCAATGTGTGCTCTCTGCTGTCGGGAACTCAAGTAGGTACTCTTCTAGCAATGATTTTCCAGTATATATGACATCTTTTCAAGCACTGTGAACCTGTCAGGATTTTAATTTCCACTTGAGAGTATCACTAAGTGTAATTGAAATAATGTGCTAATGACCACGGTAAACCTGTTGGATTTTCAATTCTACTTGACAGTATCATAAAATGCAAGACAATTTGTGTTGATATTTAGCACTGCAGACCTGTTGGGGCTTGAAATTACCACGTATTGTAAAAGAGTACCAGATGAAAATAATTTATAAATGAAACATATATAAAGTGTATTAACAGTAAAATACCAAAACCAACAAATAATTCTACAAATTTCCATTAATGTATTCAAATTAAGATGGGCTCGTGTCCATTTTATTGTAATCAGTTTCTCAGTTTTTGATCATTCACTTGCGCTTCAGATAAAAACAGCTACTTCGAATATCATCATTGGTTAACAGTTATTAGTTAGCTTGAAGGTTGGTGGATTTGGGGTAAAGATATTGTATACAGAGGTTTCTTAGCGTTTATTAGTTCTTATGTTGAATTTTTAGTCGATTTTGAATTATCTTCTAGCACAGATTTAACCTCGCCAATGTTATCTTGCGTATGTCCTGGCATTGCGTATCTCAAATTGGAAGATAGTTCAGTGTTTTTCTTACTATTTCTGAAAAATCTTTCGAAAAGTTCTTGGATCTGAATTCAATCTGTAGGTATGGTTAAATTGTTTGTAGGTCTCCTCGAGCAATCCTGTTTTTGTTGTTTCGTTAAAGTAAACTTTCTTTGAACAAGCGTTACCTGAACCATAGTTGCGAGAGCAAGAAACATTGGTCAAATATTTATGAAAACAATGCACGTCTTATACCAAGCTGAGGTGTATAACAGATGCAGAGAATTATATTGAAATCGAACTTTCCTAAATGAAATTTATACTTGCTTCAACTTTGTGCCCCTAATACAGAGAAAGTTATAGAAAATTTAAAATGGACACACCTTTTCTCCCCCCTGTATGCTGTGCTGTTTTTAGGGTTCCCTCACTCAAAAATTCTATCATAATCAGTCTTCTCTCCGTATGGAAATTATTTCGTT
The DNA here is from genome assembly GCA_006783055.1 of Trinorchestia longiramus. NCBI lineage: Eukaryota > Metazoa > Arthropoda > Malacostraca > Amphipoda > Talitridae > Trinorchestia > Trinorchestia longiramus. Next base: position 31,942 of record VCRD01000954.1, read on the forward strand.
CACGACTAAAAAATTATTTCTGTGCAGTTAACTCAACCTATTGAAAGTATGGAATGAAGCACAGGTTATTATAGATCAACTCGTTTTCTGGATTGCATAATGTCCAGGGTTAAGATAATCATAAGATATGCAGGTGCATGAAGAGTGAAACTTATGTACATGGCTGACGGTCATGAAGCCAGTTGTTATTATAAAATGAACAACGCCTCCGTACAACAATTACATATTGCCGTTGTGTTAGAAGTCTTGTTTTTCCACATATGACATAGACCGTCCGTCACTTTCAAACTCGTGGATTATGGCTTAAAATTATCTTGTTGCATGTTTTGTGGCCAATCAGCAGCTTCTGTGTGTACGTAGTGCTACCCAACTACGTCTACGTGTAGTGCGTCCCAACTCGAGCGAAGAAGCGGCTGGTATTTGTTCTTATGCTAACCAGCTCTAGCAATAAGTCTCTCGATGTTTACCCGCTTTAACAACAGGTCTCGTCATTTTAAGCAACTTTAACAACAAGTCTCGTGATGTTAAGCAGCTTTAACAACAAGTCTCACCATATTAAGCAGCTGCTTTTGCCCACAGGTACGCTGCAAGGCAAAGCCCCAACCTTCGGTCGAGTGGTTCAAGGACGGCAAGAAAGTAGAGAGCGCCAAGCGTCTGGTCATCAAAGAACACAAAGTTACTGAAGAAATGTTTGAGTATTCATGCATAGTGAAGGTAAGATCATCACTGATAATTTCATTCACTTCTCATACATATTATTCTTGGATATGAACTTTGTCTTTTTTCAAAGTACGTAGCAGTATAACGCGAAGGAATTGTTCGTCAAGTTACTTTTACAGGATTAACTTCAGCATACAGTTTTATATTTCATTTAGGGTGTTGTGAAATCTTTACAAAATTGGATCACTACTAGTTTGTATGAGGCAATAAAAAGTCACAGTCCTCTTGGTCTTCTCATGGGAATTCATGCTCCGTAATTTGATTGTGTTTAAATACTGGAATTTAAAAAGCTTGTAACTGGGTAACATGTGGGCAGAAGCAATATGGCCCCAAAAGTTGCCGTTTATAAATCCTCGTAGTAAACGGTTGAACAATTTTGAGGCAAAAGTTTACAGAAGCTTACTTTATTGTTCCAGAATAATATAACACACTATTTCATTTGCATTAACTGCAAATGTCGCACAAACATAACTTCATTAACTAGTGCAAAATTAAGGTAGAAAGCAAACTTTGAATTCAACCTAAAATGTTCTACTGACACAAATAATCATCTATTAAACATAATCTCGAAAGCGGCCTGTTCACCGTTGCGGACGCATTGCCGCTCCGACGTTTGTATTCACGTTTAAATACAAGATTTTTGACGCTTTGAAGCTCTTGTGTCATATATATGCATATTTATATGGTTGGGAAATAGGTGGAAAATCGTTAAAGAGATTATTTCAGAATAACGTTCGAGAAATAGATATTCGGAATTACAACGCGCTGATGTATACAATATTAAAAGTGCAATATGTGATTACAACAGTAAAGTACACGTATATTTTTATTTGTGCGATATCTGGTTCCTAACAGCTGAAGGAATAAGTTGTCGTTAGCGATATCCAACACTTTCATTTTCGTTAGTAAAACAAGTCTGTTGATCTCACTTGCAACTTGTGCTCGTACTTCTATGCAAACGAGTCACGTATTCGTTACTGCAGCTTCATGATAAATGATCATGGTTGAACTCGAAATTGATCGGTTTTTCAATTTTCCGCCTCCACAATCGCTGTCACACTTTATTACTACCAAACGTTTGTCGATAGTGGAAGTTTAATTTCTAAGAGAACTTAAGACATGTACAGTCCGTTAATCCTTATATGGTATTAAATTTCAATTTAAATTAGTTCGACAAGCGTGTGAAAACATCAGCAAGCCGATTGAGCAATCGAATAACGTGAGAGAAGGGTTAAATATCCCATACTCGTAATGGGTTTGCAGTTCATTCATTCTTTTCAGCTGAATTGCAGAAGGAAATAGATCTTGTTGTTATACCTAATTATTAGATCTAAGTAGAAAGCAAAATAAATAGCTGTATCTTCTAGGAGTAATCATCTCTCTTTTCAACAGCAGCCTCTCTTCAAATGTAGGAAGAAATACCTTGTGAATTAATTTTTCAATTTGTCTGAGAAACGTACGTTGTACATTTAATTATTTGATTCATACTCTGGATTCAGTCACTATTTCTTCCTATTATGGGCATTTCAAATGTTTACAGTGATCTGTAACAATTGATTAAAATCTTTTGTTGATTTTTGTGTTATCTACATCTTGGAGGGCTTCTATACTGTGTTTAATTTAACCATATACTATAAATTCAATTGACTCCCTTGCTAGGATATTTCCAAAATCACCGGTTATCACATTGAACATTTTTAGCTCATGCACTACTGAACCCTATTACTGAACACACAATGTGGCATAGTGATATATTTCTGAATTATCCAAAGCATTCCAAACTACAATTGTAAAGTCTCATGGCAGGATAACTTAGAGATAAGTTTTATAAGCTTCTGGCAACATCAGTTTTATATTTTCCTTGTACTTCATCAGTTCACGGTATTATTGCAGCTAGTCACTATAAACAAGAATTGATCCCGTAAGAAGAGAAAAATATCTCAAATTATTATCTAGTGATTTTCTAGCGATTTGCTTACAAGCTCGAACTTACATCAATGTCTGTTCAACTTAATCGATTTTTCGGGAAATACTTTCAGATGTTTCAACTAACTAATCCATTTGATGATGCTCATTGGCCTAATTTTCTTAACCGCTTTATAAGTAAGAAGTCAAGAAGAGTTCGAGAAAAACTTTTTTATATTTTTAATTTAGGGTTAAAACACATTTGCAGTTGAAGGCGTGCTTGGAGCAAAATTATCTAAAAGTTTCGTTCGTACTGGTATTTGTCGGCAGCAGGTTAACAACAGACCTCGCATATGTCCCGACGTATAACAATATTTTCACGCTGGCAGGTTCTTGAGTCTTGCTCTGGCTCAGGAGATGCATCGAAGGGGATCGGGACGCTAGGGCTAGCAGCCCAACTTCCCTGTAAAAACTTAATCTTGTATTATGTGGCAATATGCCAGGGCCTATCAAGTTGAAATTTAAAAATGAAATATAATAACCGCTATAATGTACGGAATTATGATAAAAATTACATAGTTATTTACTTGAATAGGAACTTAACTAACTGCCAAGAGAGAATGCCTGCATAAAAACGAACTACGATTCGAACATTCGAAGGGCTATGATGTTTTGTGGGAACTGAATGCAACAGATTGACTGGGATAAGATGAAAAATAGCAGTAGTATCGGATCTCCAGAGGCAATCTAGATGAATAGGTGGGACTGAGCCCTGTGTTGGCTCCTATATTTCAACAGTTTTCATTGAGTTCTTGTTTTAAAGATGTCAGTTCTAATGTAAACTGTTCATCGACAGTTTTGAAAGTTCAAATAAACAAATAATGTCTGTGCGCTTGCGGATAGTAGAAAAGTATGCATTTTTTTGTAAATTTATTGAGACACTAATTTGAAAGACAGACTGAGATAAAAATGTAAAATTTAGACTTGAAATACCTTTTTAACGGCTGTGTTACCACCTGTGTAAAACTGTGCATCCCATGCATTTTCTAAAAAGAATTAATTCAGGCTTGAATATCATATGTGTTGAACTGTTACTGTGTCTGCCGAATGCCTCAGTCAAATTTATTTATACATAACTTTCTACTTATGCAGAGCATTTGAAAATAATATAATTAAATAATTGGAACTAATTATTGCTCTATTTCATAAGTGGTACACTGTGCAGTATGGTAAGATGCTGTTCGTGCGATAAGTTAAAGATTAAGAAAATGTGCTGTTATACGACACGAATTGTATGTACCCCGTTTGGTTTGATTTATGAATTCATATTTAAAGCTATTGGCTAAACAGGAATAGAAAGTATTGAACACTCCAGTATGACTTGTTAAATGGCAATTGCATGAGCGTAAAGTTCAACGGCTTCTGTGATGAATTGAAGGGTTACTGTGATGCACTCGATGGGAAAAGATGTACACTTGTTTGTGAAAGTATAATATCCATTGACAATGTCAACCAGTCTTCAGTTATGAAGGTTTATCTTTCTTCATGTTAGACCAGCAGCTGATGCTTCTTGGTAGGTTAAAATTTTAAACTTCCCATGAGAGTTTTCTTGTTTAAAAACTGAGTGTGATGTGAAAGAATAAAGAATTTGATCATGCTACCTGTGACAGAACCATCCTTGAGACCTTGTCATTTTTGAGTGGAAATGTTAATTATAATTTAATTGGAAAGTGAGCTCTTGTTGCTCTTCATGACGCTATGTCCCAATAAATGTCATAGGAAAATATTTTTGAAATGGCCTGAATTATATCACCAACATGATCCTGTCGAATTTCACCCCTTTGGAGTTTTGTGAGCGTGTCGACGGTTGTAAGCTCTCCATGGTAGGTTGATTAAACTAGTGTAGTAGAAGTCATCGCCCTGTAGAGTTAATACCCTGCATGTCCTACCTTTTTCATCATGAACAGTCATACATTCTGTAAGACTTATTTACAAACAGCAGTTTTCGATGCACTCAATCAAACATAAACTTTGTGATACCAAACAGGAGCCCAGTGGTAAGGATGCTGGCAAGTACACGTGTGTGGCGATCAATCAGTTCGGCGAGGCCACAGCAAATGTTAACCTTAACATTGAAAGTGAGCCGGAGGCTCAAGGAGAGCCTCCCGTCTTTGTAGAGAAACCAACGATCAAGTGGGAGGAAGGAGAAGGGAGAGTTTTGATGATTGCTTTAGTAAAGGCTGATCCTAAACCTACGGCCGCCTGGTCCAAGGAAGGAGTGTCCATATCTAGCGGAGGCCGCTACACCATCACCGTGTCTGACGACCGTCCAGACGTCTACAGGATCTGTCTGGAGCTCAGGGTACCAACATGTGTCTCGTCGCTAACGTGTTTCTCTAAACCAGATTGGCCTGCCCTATAGTACTCCCGTGCACTCGTTTCAACGATTTCTTTCTGCTGCGCGCTACACTTTTTCTTACCATTTCCAACACGCTAGTCTAATACTGCTTGCTTGTTTTACCACACTCATGATTGAAGAGATTTTTCCTACAGCGGAATGCTTCGATTAAGTTCGATGCTCTTCTCTGAAAGAGTCTTCGTGAAAAGTAACAGTTCCACGGCTGGGTCGTAAGCTTTTTTTCCTTTAAAAGAAATTCTTGAAGACTTAATTTTGAATGGTGTTTCTCTTACCTACTTTCACCTTCGCGTGATATTTTTCATAGTTGCGTGTAGCCAGTTACCCTTAATTCCTATTAAAGTTGTCTGCAAGACTTTTTAGTGCCACATCTAAAAACTAAAATGATGGAAACATTTTTGCTCCTTACCCAAACCGGTGCAGAAATTTCCGTTGTTCGGTGTCGAACTGTTCAGTTTGATACCGAATTGTGATGATTCCTGCACCGCCCAGTACCGGTTCCCAATTATGACGTAGTGTTCCTTTATCCTGTGCGTTTGTTACTTGTGTGCAAAGTGTGAAGCGTAAGAAATATGTTCTTGTTTTTTCCTTTAAACGTTTTACGTTAAGAATCTCAACTATAATGATCACCAGTATTACTAGTTTTATTTTTTTCTGAAATCAACTGACGCACTCGCAAAACCAGCACTTTTCTGGAGATAACATACTTTTGCTTTCCTATTCAGAAACCTCAACCTTCTGATGGTGGAATCTACAAATGTAACATCAAGAATGAGTTCGGAGAGCTCAACGCCAACCTCAACCTCAACATAGAAGGTTCGTTCAGTAGTCTTATTAACTTTGGTCGAGGTTCATCATATAAGTTTAAACAGTGTAATCAACGTGTTACACAAATTACTTAGCCGTCTATTGTAATCACTCATGTAAGTACCCTTGCATACTAATTTACTTGAAACAAATGATTTTCCAGTAAACAGTCCATACGTGCTGTACTCCAGTTATATGGCATATTAGTTGCATATTCATGATCATTTTCCATTTAATGTGTTCTATTTTAGCTTAAATAAGATGTTTTATTAGTTTCAGCAATAGAATTTATTTCTTACTGTTGAACAACATGCTAGGCTCCTGTACACTAGTATTGATATCTAGGAGTTGATTCTAGCCTCTAGAGCACTAGCCTATCCTTTAAAGCTTTTGCTTGCGGACTCTCCTTCTCGTTCTTCATTCCAGGGCTCTAATTCATTGTAGCACCTGCTTATAAATTGAATTTTAGAGCGTCAATGTGGATGCTAGGGGAGAATATAGTACCAAAAGTATATGATCAATGATTTTTATTGTAAATGATATATTTCAATCAAATGAATGATAGAACCACAGTTTACTCTCGGCAAAAGTTGTATACATTGCCAATAAATGTCTTTATTAAACACGTGTGGTAATTACACTGAGAAATTGTCTTCAGTGGCTCCCACGATCAAGAAGCCTCCAAGAATCGTCTCGATCGTCAACAAGACTGTTATCATCGAGTGCGTGATCCTATCCACATCGAAGCCCGCCTGTGAGTGGAGGAGAAACTCCACCTCCGTGAGGAAGGACTCTAGACACACCGTCTCTGTGAGAGAGGTGAGCTCTCACATATTCTTGTCGTAATAAATTTAATAATCGGCTCTAATTGCACCACTATGAAGGGATCAGGAGACAGTGGCGCTAAAAATGAATTAATTTGTCAGAATTTGGCTTAGGCATGTAAATAAAATCTTATTTTCGTATGCAAAGAGTATATCTAATTTCCCTAAACAATTTTTAAATTCTCTTAGTGGAACTAATTTCAATATAATTTCCCACAGAGATTCACTCTCCATCGCTATTGCTTAATAATTTAATTATCTTCCTTTTGAATAATTTCTGTATCTGGGATAATAAAATCTCAGTAAAATTGGATTTCCAAACTCCCACCTACCGCTGCAATCCCCGTCATTCGATTTTGACGACTTGAGGAAGTAATACTCGTACAGCTACACTTATTTTGGAGAGCATGGGTCTGAGAGTTTTGCTGCTTGCTGTGGCTCGGAACTCCGCAGAGCATAAACAATAAATTACCGCGCTGAGAATTGTGATGTTCCACGGACAATGGTTGACTCTCGAGCTCCAAAAGAAAACATGTACATCGTACAATATAGAATAAACTAATATTGTAACGATAATTCTAAAAGTATCGAATGTTTATGCATGTTTTCGGGTTCTTAGTTCTAGTTTCTACGCCATCCTGCAGTCATTAAATATTTTTATCGCTAAAACTTTTCAAACAATCTTTTTCTGCATGTAAAAGTTAGAATTATTTCAGTTGATAACTGCATGAGTTAGTTATTTAATTTTCAAGCTGGTAAAGATATACTAGTAAATTATTTAGCATTTTGCGTTCCTGCCTCATGCTTGAAATGTGCTTTCACTTCTCAACTAGTGCATTGTTCATCAACAGGCTTCCGCAGGCAGTTTCCAAGTGCAGCTCGAGATCAACCAGGCGGACAAGAGCGATGTCGGCTCCTACAAAGTCTCCGCCAAGAACGAAAAGGGCGAGACTTCGTCCACGGAAGTTGAGCTGCGTGTAGACATGCTCGAGGTAAATTTATGAGCCTTGTCTTTGTCCAATTATTTGCGTCATCGGTTCATACCTCATTTAACAGCAGTAATGCATAAAACAATAGTAAATGATAGTAGGCGTTTTTGCGATGAACAAAATTAATGCCTAATTCGGTTCCAACTTTTTGTTTACGACTGCTGGAGAGTTGAGATGAATACTGAATACTGTTCTATTCATTTTCATACGAATATGTTAATACTTAAATATTTTTAAAGTTTCCACAACACTTTCTTTGTTTCTTGCTAAAAGGAATTCAGAGTTCACATTTAGTTCCAAAATAGAAGGTTCATACATATGTGTATTTTGGAACGATATTTGAATTTCAACAGATCTATAAGTACTCGTATAAGTACTTTGAAAGATAGCAGACTATTATTGTCTTATGTATTTTAATACAACATATTTTCTGTGATATTTTGTATTGATTTGACGTCTCGGATGGCACTTTCGCAATTTAAAATTATTCTGAAGATTGCATACGTCTTTTCGACGATGAAATGTTAACTACTGTTATCATTCACACGGATGTGCACGTATGTTTCACTCAAATCCATATATATATATATATATATATATATATATATATATATATATATATATATATATATATATATATATATATATATATATATTCATATATATATTTGTATTTATACCATGAATCATTATTAGCTCTGGGGAAAAGAAGAAAATGATTATGAGTCAATTGGATTCATAATTGTCCAACTAGAGTTTCAATCACCTAGTAATGTACTTCCTCAACGACGACGAATTTACTAAAACAGTCATAAAACCCTTCTGCATTGAATAAAATGGGTAAATTTTCAATTCCTTACTAACAGTCGACTGTATTTCAATTATAAGATAAATATTATTCGGCTGTAAATGCTCAATAATCATGCTGTTAGTTAGCAGTAAAATGTAGAATTATAAACATTATTTGTTTAGTATATTAGCCAGTGCAATAATGATTTAACTGGTCTGTGTTCATCCTCCTCATAATGAAGAGAAGTACTGCACTTCGTTATGTTATTCCAGCTCGTGCAAGATTTATGTTCCTACTTAGTAACGCAAGATCTTAAACATTTATATCGTATGTAAAGATTTTTCTTGCTAAAGAAGTCATAATGTACGCAAGAGTATTGGAGGAAGCCAATTCATAAGAAACATAGGGAGATACTCGTACTCAGTCTTGAATTTGGTCAGTGTGAGCAGAGGCTAGACAGCCTAGTCTGTGATCAGTATGTGAAAAGGCTGAGTAGCCTAGACTGTAGTCAGTGTAGGGAAAGCGGCTAGAGACCCTAGTCTATCAGTGTACTTAAAGGCTGGACACCGAATGTATGATCAATGTAAACAGTGCTTGGCCAGCCTAGTCTGTGATCAGAATGTGCGGAGGCTGAGTAAAGAAGTCTGTTATCAGTGTGTGAAAAGCTAGGTAGCCTAGTCTATGGTCAGTGTGTGGATGGAGTTAGGCTAAACAGCCAAGTCTGTAATCACTGTATGGTGAAGGCCTGTGCGGCCTACTCATTGATGAATGAGTGCAGAGAAGCTTGATCACTTTCTTGAACGCATTTGCAACTTTGTATACCAATGCAATATTCGCCATCATCAGGAGGAAAAAATGGAAGAGGAGGTTGAGGAAGAAGAGGAAGAAAAGGAAGCGATTGTAGAGGAAAAGGAAGAAGAAAAGATTGAGCAAATAGAAGAAAAGAAAGAAGAGAAAAAAGAAGAAAAGAAAGAAGAGGAAAAAGTTGAAAAGAAAGAGGAGGAAAAGAAAGAAAAGCAAAAAATCGAAAAGAAGGAGGAGAAACAAGAAGTAAAGAAAGTTGAAAAGAAAGAAGAAAAGAAAGTCGAAAAGAAAGTTGAGAAAAAAGAAGAAAAAGAGATAAAACGGGAGGAAGAAAAAGTAAAAGTTACCATCACTGAGGAGAAGGAAGAGAAAAAAGAAAAAGAAAAAGGAGTAGAGAAGAAAATAGAGAAGAAGGAAAAGAAGGTCGAGGAGAAGAAGGCCGACAAAGTTGAAGAAAAGAAGGTGGAGATCAAAGAAGAGAAGGTAGAGAAGAAGCAGGAAGTGAAGGTGGGCAGCTCCCCGTCTTACACATCGTCTTCGTGTTCGCTTGCCTTGCTTCCAAAAGACGGAGACTTGTGCTTGTTTCTATGCTTCTTCTCTCTTGCAAATGATTTTTACTGCCGGGCTTTCATTTAAATCTTTTTCAGCTTTTGCAAGTGCGCTAATTTTGCCAAGGTTACTTCATGGATTAAGAAACCTGGAATTTTTTATAGTTTTTCCTAACACAGACATGAACAAATTTTTTAATTCTTTTTCTCTCTTAAATTCATATTTTATACAATAACACACGAGACTTTGGTCTTTGTACCAAACTTTTAAACTAGCTATATTTCAATCAGCTTGAGTTACCTAACCTTTTCCTAACATAAATATTTTGTTTTGACATGTTTTAAGATTTCAAATCACATTTTTATGTGTCTTCTTTTCATGAAAAACCAAATGACATCAAAAGGTAATACGCTGGATTAATGACCTTGATTTTTAAATCTTTTCTGCTTTGCTGTGGGGAACAATTTTGTTAATTTTATTGTACAAATTTGTGGATTTGTGATTTTTTACTGTACTTGGTGAAGCAATACTAACGAAATTACTCTCACAAAATTGTAAATATTGAACAAGTTCCGCCCATCATTTGTACTTCTGTGGGCATATGAAGTTGGCGTAGACTGCATACTTTTTTATAATGGCAACCCCCGGCTTTTGAATTACAGGATGTCTGATCGAAGAGGCAAGGTAACATCTTTCACATAATACTACTACCAAATAAGTTTGCTGTACATCATATGTTTGTTTGTTATTTTAACATTTCAATTAAGGAACTCTTACATCTTCCTCTTACATAAAACTAATAGATCTCGAGCCAGTCTTTGTACAACCAGCTGTGTACCAAATATTGGTGAAAGTTCCTGCGCTTCTGGTCATGAAATTCCAGGTGTAAGAAAGATCACCAAATTTTACACGAGCTGATGATGTCATTGCCTTTATGGCGATCTTACCATGGAACCCAAAAGCTTCTCTAGGCCAACACACGGGTCTGTACGACCCTAACTTGTCAGAATATTTTTATCAAGAAATATCTATATATTTCTTGTACTTTGCAAAATGGGATCAGATTATTTTCAAAATTATTCTGGTTATTGATATCTGAACAGAAGCACTTCATGTGTTCCTTGGCACGCCAGTGTGCTTCTTCGCAGTTTTGCATTTTTTGAACAGAGAATTGTTTTCTTTTTTCTTATTCAAGTACGTACTTAATGAACGAGGTGTTTGTTTGGTGAATTTCTCTGGTAGAACTTGGCAGATAATATTATTGCTATACTGACTAAATTTACATTTCATCGAGCAATTCATAAACGTTACAAAATGTATCGAAAATTTAAAGTATTGTCACTGAAGTATATCAAAACTTTATATATAATTAATTGTATTTTGTCTTGTCTTTTCCTCCAGCAGGTAAGGTTTGCTCGAAAGAGGCATCCGATGGTGACTTTGCTATGCATGAGCATGACTCGCCCTGGGCAGCGAGTGCCTCTTCAGGGATAAGTACTAGTCCAGATTTCCTCTTAGAGCCATTGTGCTTGTATTCAAATGTTGTCTTGTTTGTAGTACTAGTTTAGACTTCCTCCTAGTGCCATTGTGTTTGTGTTCAAACGTCGTCTGTGTGTAATGTTATCAGCATGTGTCTGCTAAACTTCAATTCCTGTGTGGTTGCATGTTGAACTTTCTGTGTCGTATATTTCTACCCCTAGACTTTTGAACATAGGGTGTTTTTTCCCCAATGTATTTTTTTTCTGTCCAAAGACGATCAACTTTTACCCTCGTATTGTGATCTATGTTAGATAGTATTAATTTTAGTGCATGAAAGGATCATTTCAACCCTTTCACTTTTCTGTTAATAATCGTTGTTTTAATCTTTCATTAATTTTAGAATGTAAGGAGGACATCTACTGAAGAAACTAAGGAAGAGGCTGAGACCCCAGCGACCACGGATCACGACGCGCCGAGAAAGAAGAAACCGTCGCAGATACGCATGGAAGAGGAAATCACTGAAGAGACTGTGGATCGCAAGGAGGGTAAGGAGAAACGAACTGTAAAAACGGAAGAAGAAACTACCGAAACAAAAAAGAGCGGTAAAAAGCCTGAACCCAAATCAGGTTCTCAGACGAAAGAAAAAATCATCAAAGAGGAAACGCGTTCAGCCCCCGAGGCAAAGGAAGAAGAAAGAAAAAAGTCAAATGAGCCAATACTCGATGAAAAGCCTAAGAAAACTCGTAAGGAGTCAGTTGATGTGACTGTCGACAAAAATACGGTGTTAGCTGATCAAAAATTACCTGATAAATCAAAGCCTGACCTTCGAAAGAAATCAATCGACACTAAAGTTACAGAAAAGGATAAAAATGCAGAACCAATGAAAAGAAATGAGAAAGAATCTAAAAAAGCACCAGAACCTGAGAAAAAAGCCGATGAACCAAGTTTGGAAGTTAAAATTGATAAGAATACGAAAATTTCCGATAAGAAGAAATCAGAAGTAAGCGAGGATGCGACTGTTTCTAAAAAAAATCCTGAAGTTAAGCCAAAAGATGATTCTACGTCCCTGTCAGTGCAGCAGAAGACGGGAAAAACAGAAGATAAACGTGCTCCAAAAACTGCCAATACACTTATGCCCCCTCAAGATCAACACGTCTCCATTTCTGTCGAAGGTCCTACCAAATCTCCTCCGAAAACGACCTCTAGTGTAGAAGAGAAAGCGACTTTGAAACAAAAGCCTGCACAGAAATTAGCCCCTCCAACTGCCAATGAAAACGCTTCATTAACGGTAAAAACACAGGCTCTTGAACCGCAAGATTCTAATACAGAAAGGCGAGACTCAACTTTGCTTGTGTGTAGAGTTATGGACGATGAAGAAACTCCATTACAACGTTACATTGATGAACTATTGCACTCAGGCGGGGTATGGCTATCGTCGAGAGTTCACTTCTAACTCTTCAAAATATTCGTGGCCTTGAATGCTGACATATGCGAAAGTTGAATCATTTTTGATGAATATTTTGCTTTCCATGATTTCTCATACAGAAAAATAGTTTGATTTTAATGTATGAAAATTTGCTATTCAATTTGGCTTCATCGAGACACGAATGGTAACTAATTTTTCTCGAACTCTAACTTTTCCAGTTCGTGTATTAGACTCAGCATTCAGAAACCACTTTTGAGTTTGTACTACTTTTTTGGTACTGCTTTGTTAATGCTTGTCGGCCACGCTGGTTTCTACCTACCCTAATTTTCTGTTTTTTCTTCATTTCTGAACTTTTTTGCCTTTTAATTTTAATTATCCTTGATTATAGGTCTATAATCTACCTAAAATCCATGATATTTTTAGAATAATATTTTCTGGCCGAGCACAATAAGCGCATATCTCATTTGCATCTTGCTCAGACTGCTTTGGCAGCTTTAGTTTTTAGCATTTATAATTTTTAGTCACTCGGCGTATGCATGAATAATTTTATATCTATTAATACATCCATATGGTTCTTTTTATTTGCAGACTCTGGAGAAGAAGAAGACCCAGGTACGTTTGGTCAGTGTCAAGGCTCAGCCGAAGACCTCAAACTATTCCATTGAATTGGCCCTATCTTGCATGCATTGTTTGCTTCTTAGTTCACTGATTGGAATCGCCCCTCGGTGTTTTCACTGGGGGACTTGTCATGTCTTGTCCAATAATGTTGAAGTGCAATTTCATTGCATTTTTCCAGTTTTACTCCACGTCATTATGCAGCATATTTTTTTGCACCAAGTATTAATATTAATTTATTACATTTGCATACATTGAAATAAAGTTTCTGTATTCATATGAATGTTATTGAATGCTATGGATGAGTTTTGGATGAGTTCTGAAAATGAGAGTGTGAGTTATTTTCAATAGCAGAAAGTTTTCTAGTAGCAGTCGTGCTGTGTTTATCTCTTTTCTTTGATTTCGTGAAGACCTTACCGTCGTGTAACTCTGGCCTGTCACGTATTGTTCCTTGAGATCCTTTGTTAGTTTCGTGTCTTTTTCACTCTGTGTTATGAAATGCATGTAAATGCGTTTCATTCAAATATTGTCCAGGATAAAAAGTTTTGTCCGCAAACAAAAATATCGTGCAACCTTTATTATGTGAATGATGCACCATAGCAAAATTATGACTTTAGAGAAAGTAAGTTGTTCACCCGTTGCTGGGCCTACCTATTTACCTCAATTTCCCTTCCTTCTGTATTCCAGCCCTAATATTTCCTCTTCGAAACTTAAAAGATAGGAATATATAGAACAGGTAATTTAACCACGTGGTCGTAACGTAATACCTTTCATGCTTTGAACATTCAGTGTTAAATATTTCCCCTGGTGTCGTCCCAATCGTTATAGAATCTTTAAAAGTCAAAGCATTCAGTGTTCTTTTCTTCATGACAATAATAGACAGAGGTCTCTGAGGAGCAAGAGATGGATTCCATACCTAAACCTGCGGGATTTAAGAAACCAAAAGTGAGGCGCCAGCTTCCTCCTAAGGAAAAGGTTGACGAATTCTCTGCCATCCAGCTGAAGCCTACTCCAAAAAAGGAAGCAAAAAAAGAAGAGAAGAAAGAAGAAAAAGAAACATCCATTTCATTGCAATTTCAGAGCAAGGAAATTTCTTCTCATGGAGTGGAGATTGATAAACTAGAAATGAAAGAAAAAGTAGTCTCTCAGAAAACTGAAATAGTTAAAGACATTGCCGCTGAGTCTACTGAAAGTTCTTCCGTCGAATCTAAGACGGTAAGAACTAGTTTAGCGTCTTCAAAGATGGCAAAACAAGAGCCAGAAGCAGCAGCTCCTGCTCCTGTCTTCAAAAAACGAAAGAGAACCATACTACCTAAACAAGACGATGATTCGAAAGAGATCGTTCAGTTAAAGCCAACTCCTAAGAAAAAGGTTGAAAAGGTTGAAGAAACTGTTGAAGAACTATCACCTGACCTCAAATACACGGGTTTGGAGGGTAATACTGGGGGTGTTGAAGTAACACTGGAAGCCCTCGAACCCCTTCCTGAGCTCCAGGTTGGTAATAAGCATCATTTTTATAATGTCTACATTCCGACTACATGTTAGACACAACAACTTCTATTGGCTGTCCCATGTCTTCGTTTCAATAGTTTTGATGCTACGTTGCTTCTTTTCACGACAATGTCATTGGAAAAGCACGACGATTGTCATGAAATTTAACCTTCCTACAATCTGTCAAATTCTATTTTTGATGTCTATGACTTGAAGAAACTTCATGTTCTGTAATACCGCTACTCCGTATGTACTCATTGCTACCAACAGACGTGAAACTTGTCGAAGACTTGTCTGGTAGAAGATCTTCAGTGTGAGAATTGCCGACCATACCTCGTCTTCTTCTCAGCCATCTGCCAGTGCTGTCCTGAACATTTATGTTGAAACTTTCTTCGACGATCTTTCCTCATACTGATGTCCTTCGTTGGGTTGTATGCTCGAATGAGTCTGAATGGAGTGTGGTTCGTGGGAAAAAATGTGATTAGTACAAGCGTTTAATACTTAGTAAGGTATTGTAACCTACTGGTGGAAGCGTATATTTAAGCATCGCCTGGTGTACTCTATAGTTTTGTAAATCGGGTCCAGCCTCAAAGCTGGCATTACTTTTGTTTTTGTTTTTTGTTAAGTTGGCGTTGACATATAATTTTGCTTCTGTCTTTCTATCCTCTTGGTTATTTGGCGAACAATTGTATGCGCTCAGTGCTTAGCAAGAGTGATGCCATAAAACATGTGCAATATAAATATACACTAAAAGTGTGATTAGTCGCGTGTCCGAGTGTGTCTTATGTTCTTTCTGTGACTACCATAAAACGCTTATATAAACATAGCTTTGAACTTTCATTACGACTTATGTTACTTACAGACGCTGCGATGAGCAGTATCTTAATGTGTTTATTTTTTATTGTTTCATGTTTCCTAATTACTTTTTTTCAGAGATTATGTGACATCGGTGTGTCAATAAACTCCACTGTGAACAAATCAAAGTGCTAATTCATAGCTAAGTTCAAACGCTCACTTAATACTTTTACATTTGAGATTTTCTTCACTGACGTATTTCTAAATCATTAATTATATGCTTCGGTATTCGCTCAGAATAATTTGCAGTATGTAATGTTTACAATATTTTTCTAGAAGTTCAGTGAACACTTGTTCAAAAATATTTATAAGTATTGATCCATAGAATGTAGTGGCAAACATTATTTTTTGAAATTTCCGTGAAAATTTTGGCCATTCCAGCTAACTGAACGAACTCTCTTTCTAAATTTTTACATATGAACAGGCAAATTGGGATGAAAATTTCACTTTACCCTCGGTGAAGGTAAAAGATGTCGTTGTAAGTAATGGAGCTATATACGTTTATTTTCTCTTCAAAACTTAATGTTTACCACAAATAAATGCAAACGATCGTTTTGCAGTTTAGTTTAAAACAAACGACATTATTTTTCATTCAAAAATAATGATTATTTATAGCCCAACAAAAGTACAGTAGTTACACAATTATACTTGTGAGAAGTTTTGAAACCATCATCTCAATCCATTTCATTGTCAAGTTATTTTATGGTTGAAATATAGCCCTGGTTTTGTTTTATGTGATACCTGCTTGAAAATAGTTTAGATACATTGTGATCTCATCCCGTAGCTTGACCGCTACAGTGCTCTTTTATTATGGCCATGAGTTACTATATCCTGAAAGCACTGCAATTTAGTACCTGAGTTAGGCAAGACATTTCTATCGAATAACATGAATTAAAGATTCTAGCATCCATTTGAAATGATTTTTATCAACTCTTACTGCGAGGAGATTAAAAATCATTTATGTTTCTTATCTAAAAAATTTATTTTTGTAAAGTCTTTTGCAATTCTGTTCGAGTAGGTGCTCTTTGATTTGTGGTCATTCGATGGTCATGGCTTTAAGTGGAATGCCTAATTTGAGATATCCGTTTTTAATTCCATCTTTATAAATTTCCATCATGTGCACCATAAAATAAACAATATAATATGAAAAATTTTTATCGTCTGATGTTGTGCACCTTACCATAAAAACTAATTGGGGTTTCTTTGCTTCCCTCCTTCCTTCGTGGACTGCGCAACATCGACACACCCACCCTTTTCTCTCTCAAACTACTTTTTTTAAACTCCTTTATAACTCAAATATCTCATTCTTAAAAATCCTCTTTTATCGTGAGTTTCTGCTCCTAAACTCAATTCTTCTCTTCTCGCTCTTTTCCTTTCAATTCATTTTTATTTCATTTTTGCTGTGGTATATGTTTGCAATATTTATTTCACTCTTTGCTTTAACGAAGTTGCTTTTCACTCCTATTCTTTTACTCTGTTTACACTTATTTATTATATTTTTTATTTTTCTTATTTGTACACATTCTACACAAAATGAGTATTTGAACCACGGTGGGTGTTCACTTGACACCTTTAGGAGGAGCCGGCACCTCAGGAACAAGAAGAAGAGGTAACTCTAAACAAGTAGTCCATTCATTTCTCGTATAAGTTATGATCCACATTTCCTTCATTTATATTAATCAAATGTTAGATCTTGATTTTAAAATATGTTAAATCTTGCCCCTTCAGATGGTTTAAGGGTATTTTTAAGTAAGTTCTGGTACTCTAAAATCAAAATCAATTGTCTCATGTAGAATTAGAGTTTGATTCGTTTCATTATTTTGTTCCATTGTTCAAACTGCTCATGGGAAATATATTTATGGGAGTCAACCAAGCATTCCTAGTTGAGGATCAAACACTTCAACCAATTATACGGTAGGTGAAGTGAACTTCCATTTTATTCAGTGTAGCGACTATATAGTACGATGACAAGTGTTGCTGCTGTGCATCCTGCGAGTTGTGCACTTATAACGAATATCTGCTGAGAGCGTCGCAGCTGGTAAGTTATCAGTGAGTGCACGAACGTTTTTGTGAATGTGTGACAAACTGTGGAAGCAATGTCTTCGAATGAACTACTAGGGCTGAAGATGAATCAGTCCATGCGTCGTCTTTAATTTAAGTCTTTCAGTACCTACTACAATGGTATAAATCTGTTCGAGTCATCAAATCATGGCTCTGCAGAATTATCATTGATTATTGCTGGAGACTTTACCTAAGACCTGCAATTTCATCGCAAGCAAATTTCTAATCATTTCCCGATTAGAAATGCATACCAATACTTTCTACGATACATTTAATTGCGAGACTCGTGAGCCACATACCGAATTTCCTCTTTTTTCTTCTTTTTTCACCGTTTCCTGCACAGACTTGTCGTCTGTTTTCTTTGGTCTGTCCTGTCTAACGACTTGAAGACGTTTAGTCTTGCCTGTCAGCTCACCAGAGCCGAAGCGAGCTAAAATTGCAATTTTTCTGCAAACGATGTTTTGCATACCTACCTGGACTTGGGTTGAAACAACTCCAGAGAGTCGCTAACTTTAACTAACGAGCAAATTAGTCCATTTTAGTTTCAACTTCGAACGACCGATATTCCTCCAATAGATTCATTCCGGCTAGTTATGGCATGGATGGTACTCGAGAAAATTTGCCGGTTTTTTCTCTGTAAGACACTGTAACTACGCAGTGGATGTTTTTCACATGTTCGCAAGTATTAACACTTTCGAACATGGTATAATGATGTAGTATATTTCTGTCCGATTTCTCACTGACTTCGACTCATTTCTGACTTGACTTTGTCTTAGCTGTATACAGAAATACAAAACCGAGCTATACTACCAAATTTGTTTGTTAACTGCCATAGTTTATCTATCGGCAACAAACGAACAAATTTAAAATTTCAGTATGCTCATTTCTTCCGACTTACTTCAGACTTTTTTTCAAAAATGTGCTGTCTTTGTTCCAAAAATGTGATGTCTTTGTTCTAAAAATGTGTTTTGAATGTTTGACACGTACCCACGTACGTATCTTCTCACTCATTTTCTGTTTTCACTCCTTACAGAAATAGAAAACTTATTTATGAAAAACCAGAGTTCTATTTTTGTAATTATTGAATCCTGCATGTAATTTATCTTGGCCTGTCACTTTCCATAGAAATTTTTACGACAATTTCCATCATTCTAATATGCCTTTGCATTGAAAGACATGTCATTGTGCATCATAAAGCATTTTAACGTTTTATGGGTTTTTCTGTGAATTTTTACTTATCATACTTCCTTTTTGTCGCGTTTACTCAGTCGTGTAATACATGTGTCACGTGTCTGTGTATTGATATATCGGTTTCGTCTTCTGCATGTACCCCTGCATTTGTTCGAACAAACTCGTGTCATGGTGTGTGTCTCTATAACCTCTTCCTGTGTTGGTGTCAAGGAGGAACCGTTGACTTGTCGCCCTCCTGAAACTGCTCCTCCTGTCAATCCTTACGACGACTTGGACGACGATGAGATTCCTCACCCTTACGCTTCTCGTTTGAAGGGTTGGGTAAGACAGAGAATACCAGTATCTGCTCATTGCTAATATGCATTAATATTGTGTACCATAGCTCGTGTTTTGTCGATCAATCGCTTGGATGACACATCGGCCCAAGTTTCTACTTACATCCATCATTAGCTCACATTTATGAGGCTGTTAGAAAAGTACAGCAATCTGCACTCGCGTATAGTAGAATAATTTTGAAAAATAAGTCTTCGACACTAACACTGACTTTGTTCTTAGTTCGACAGCTATCATATTTTGTAGTTACTTCTAATGTTTAATCATGGTACTACTGACAATTTCTTCAGCTTAAAAACAGCTTTGACATTATTACTTCCTTTCCGATGGGTTCAATACTTTTGCTTACGTTTATTTCAAGAAAGTAACAGTATGCAGAAGTTTTCTGACGTGTTCAATGACAAAAATATGTAATAAATTCGTCCGTGTGGCAATCCAGCCTCGTGTACCACCCTGTTCACTTCCGTAAAGCTTTTGGTTATTCTATAATTAATTTTAAGTGATCTTTATTATTATATGAATGCATATCTTTTATTAGCATTAATTCAAATAGTTTGTATTCTTTCCGTAGAAAAGGATGAGCAAGACATAGAAACAATACTCTGTAATCAAAAAAGCCGGGCTTAAGTATTTCTCTACTTCTATTCCTTTTCTGAAGTCCCTAATTTCAAACCACAAGTATATCTAAAAAATTAAATGCCTGCACTATAGTTTCTTGCAAAGTATAAGTATTTCAATTCTTACATGACGTTTACATGTTTATATACATACTCATTGAGTTTTAACATGAGCATAACCCAATTTACTGTTCAGATCTTCACGGACAAATTGTTTCTGTACATTTGGGAACAGGTACTTGATTTTCTACTTTTTTCTAGCTGTGCATGAATAGAATTTAATTTCCCATATTATATTGTGGATTAATCTGTTTCCAGATTGTGACACCTAGCACTACTTCTTTTCAGTCTGTATACTGGAAGATGTTAGGCTTAGTAACGTCAATGCCTGTCCAATTGATGAGATAATAACTAATATCATTCCAAGAGGTTTTCTGAGGTCGAAAAAATGAATTCTAAAGTAGCATCTAATAGAAATCCTTCTCTTCCTCGCCGTGCTTCTGGCGGCCAGAAACCACGCATTGTAGAACCGGAGCCGCAGCCGGTGAGTGCGGAAACCGCCCTCTTAAAAGTCCCTGCTAAGCTCTCAAGCTTTTTAAAAGCGTTTGCCGTAAAGATTCGAGTCGCTTCTACCTCGCATTCCTCCTCGATTATTAAACGATCCATCTCAAATCTTAAACTCTTATTTTCTACACTTTTTCTCGTGACTGAACATGTATCTTCTTCGGGTGAAAGGTTATTCCTAAATTTAAACTTCTGCATTCGAAGAAGTTCGCTAATCCGTAAACCTATGAAGTTTCGTGTAGAAATCCGATAAAGCGCGATTATTACCATAAACATAAATAGTTGTGCATTTTCCGATATTGTAATTTCTGTTTAACTAACTGATATGAAATTCAATGCGTTAACCAGTAGGTTTTAAAAATATATAAAAAGGTAAAATGTACAAAGTAATAGTATTATTTTCATAAATTTATGAGTATGATAATGAAATTCCAGCGGATGGAGTGATCATGCGTGTGCCTTAAACTGGATAGAAAGAATTTTTTTGTCGACTTCTCACCTCAAAAACTGGTAAGTTGTGTATCACTTTTAGTGTGTGTAAGTACGTGTAACTATAGACATTCACAGAATGTTTATATGAAAAAAATCGTTGTAAGAAGTAAAAGAATACTCTACCTATGTATAATTGAATTAAGCTCAAAAAACACCACGGGTTGGTATAAATTGGTATTCGTTTACTTTTAAACTTACTCAACTAGTCTATTCACCTCATAATAAACCATACAGTTACATAAACACGTGTTATTTGTTCTTACATTTGTATGACTTTTTGATCCACATCAAAGGTTAACATTCAATTCCTTAGCAAACTAATAAAAATGGAAGTAAAAAAAATTATTCCTCTCTGTTTTTCATCGGTAAAGCAATTAGAGCAAGCAACAGGATAGTTAGTGGAAAGCACTTTAGCACGTTTTTTTCCGTTGATGTTCTGGGTGATATTTGAAATTGTTTTTCTCTGTAATAATAATTCAAGTAAACAAAGGAAGCTTCTAAGCCATACGGAAGATGAATTTCATGTAGAGCTTAGGGATAAGTTTAAACATAACACATACCAAAAGAACAAATCCCGTCGGTTAGACCGCTCCTATGCAACGCAATTATATTGACAACTTTTAATCAAAGCCATGAATTCGATTATTAGCAGAATAAAGGTTGATTTGTTACGAACGAAGAAATAAAGTACCATAAGACGTCTCCGAATTAACATTTCATCCAGACACATAACCACTTCATTGATATATTTTGTGTATATTACTCGTTAGATATAAGTTAACGATCCTTTACGTTCATTTATCTCATATCTCTCCTCTCTTCATTTGCTCTGAAGGCCTAAATTTCAGTCAAATACAATCATACTCCAGGAATAGAAAATTTGTAAGTCTTTGAGTCATCACGTGGTCCTATTCTTCGAATTTTGTCACGAATACGTGACACAGATTATCCCACTACATATTAACCAGTAGACCCACAAGTGAAAAAAATTAACATGTTTTTGCTCAGTTTTTCGTTTGATTTGCTAGTAGACGCCGGTTTTGCGGAGCTTCTGCATTGAAGGATTCTGCGCCTTTGGTATCCACAATACATGTATACCCTATCGAATTTTCTTCTATCCAAATCCTTCAGATCGTGAACGAGAGAGACCAACCAACCAACCAAACAATCAACAAACTGTGTATCAAGTGAGAATAAAATAGAATAGACTAAGGCAATAGGAACGAGCCGTTTGGCCCATTCTTGGTTCAATACCGAAGTCCCATGCCGTAGCGGGATACACAGTTTGTTGCTTGCTTGGTTGGTTGGATGGTTGTTCCGTCTCTCTGTCACGCTCATAAGGATTAAGATAGGGGAAAATTTGGTAGTGTATACATGTAATCATTCTCTTGTGGATACCAAAGGCGCATCCTTCAATGTGGAAACTCCTTTGCAAAGCCTGCGTCCACTGGCAAATCAAACGAAAAATGCAGTAGAAAACACGTGAATTTTTTCACGTGTGGGTCTACTAGTGCATGAAAGAATCAAGAGTTCTCTACGTCAGCTCCTATTTGAGAGGCAGGTTTTACTAGAGCGCACACACAATGTCGTCCTATGACTTGTACGGATGGTCTAGGTTAACAATTAATCACATCCAGTTCCATGAATTTTATTCGTGCGTTTCAAATATTTTATCGAGTTGACGACATCAAACGCAAGTTCAGGTTTGATAATATTCAGGGTGTTCTAGCGTTACGAGACCCGAAAAGAAATAGGAAAAACCCTAAAAAAAGTTGTTCAGGAAAAGCAAATAAAGGTTTGTAATGAAGGAAAATTGTTATATTGAGATTACAATGCCGTTTTTTATAAGATTTCTTGTAGATGGTCACCCCAAATCTTGAACATTCATGTGCTTGCATGATTATGCTATGTATCACGTTGGATTATGCTTCAGGTCTGATAGCAATAATTCATTTACATTAATTAATCTTTAGATTTGTATCATCTTTGCATATGGCATTTCCTAAGCATTTGGTTTTTTCTTACGGTTGGCACTTTTTGAGTTACGTCATTTTCTTTTCAAGTCCCGTTGCGCTGAGACACCCTATAGATACAATTCAAGTTTAAAATCCCTTGTGTGAACTTCTAAATGTCTTAGTTTTAGAGTTAAAATGCCTCTGAGAATGTCATTATTGTAGCAGAAGTTTTACTTTTACAGTTTCATTTTTACCTTTTAGTGTCGGGTTATGAATAATCCATGTAGCTCTATTACAATAGTTTCAGTGTGGTAAAAAGTTGAGACACTAAAACAATTTCATGGTAGATTTTGGTAATATTGGTTTGATATTTATTAATACAAATTGAAATTATTTCTAGGGAACGCGTATGAGTATGGATAGGGAAACAGTTTTGATACCTTCTTCTGGATCGACAAATATGGAGCAGAAGCATCTGGATACAGATTTTGCAAAGACTGAAGTGGAAGCGTCTAATGACGACGTGATCAGAAGACAGAGTGTTAATTCAATTCCAGAGCCAAGTATGAGCCAGGAACATTTTCTTTCAAGCGTTGGACGCAAATTATCCGAACAAGAGCCACTTGACAGTGCGGATAGTCAACATATAAAATCATTGCAAGAAGATAAAGTTGACTCACAGAAGCATGGTCAGAAGAATTTACAGTCGTTATCAGGACCTACAGTGAAGCCGCATCATCCTCAACTGGGTGTTTCAACCACGTTGATGGCGGGCCACGAAGATGAATCTAGAAGAAGTCCAATTATATTACCCGATATTCTTGAAACTACCGAAGATGGAGACAAGAGTAGAGGGTTCCGAATGTTCTTGCAAAGGAAGCTCAACCCTCAGGTACAGTCATGTTCCGAAGCACTCGTCGGCAAACTTCCCTTTCGCTTCTTCTCGGATCGATGTCACAAACACACTTCTCGCTTTGAACTGAGTTTTCCAGCGAGAGCTTGCCGCGCCATGGCCGTTACGTGTGCATTGATGTTATAGGACTAGCCGTTAACAACATATTATGTATCAATTTTCGAACTAACATTGATGTTTGCAAAAAATCAGCGCCGAGATCAACAAGTAAGGGTAAGTTGACTTCGTACTGCCTGAGTTTCACCGCAAGTAAATGATTTATTTACTACATTGATTTAAAAAATCGTCTTCCAGTGTATTCTAGTTCTTATAAACTCCTACCACCCGCTCTCATAACGTGCACTTATCTGCTTTTGATGTTGAAAAATGTTTGTTTGCCTTACGTCCGTTCTTATATCAAGCTTTTTCTAGAACCAAAACAGAATTTTCTGAGACAGGTGTCTTTGTGCTCCAATATCTTTAATCTACGTTCGTGCTAAATACACTTCTGCATTTTCTGCCTATTGTATTATGATTTCATTTCATTTTATTCGTATCCAGCCAGTTATGATATGTGTCATTTCGAATACAGAGTGTTCAACAATTCACGTCGTAGATTTTGAGCCCATGGTAATTAAACAAACAAATGTATACAAACGCAATGAAAAAAACGTTTTGTTAAATATGTGATGCTTGTACATGAACACATTTCATTCAATATCCCTTCCATCTGCGTTGATAATAAAATGAAGCTTTAGTGAAAGGCCTGCACTAGTCACGAAGAACTTTTTGAAATAACTACTGGCTTTTTTTAAATTATTTTCTAGCCCAAGATAACAATGACAGTAAGAATGATGTTGCTATAATTTTTTTAGTTAATTTTTACCACTTGCAGCGATGGCGTCGCAAACAGTCGGTGACAACGCTTCTTGTCTTCGAATGACTGTACTGGTGTCAATCTCATCAGTCCCAGGCCAAAATTTATTATTTTGTACTTTCAATAATTGGTGAAAATTTAATTTATTTTCGTCACTGAATTCGAGGTTCGGTAAAGTGCCTTCGCTGACGCGAGAGAGAAAATTCAATTCCTGCAAGATGCTTTTTCACAGTTTTCGCACATAATAGCTGTTTCTTTTGATGTGTGTTAGAAGAAGTATTCAAGACTTAGTGGACAGTGGTGGATATGGTAAAGAAGGATACATTAGCCTCTTCTTACAGCTTTCTGAAAGATCTCTGTCAATTTCTTCTTCTCTTCTCTCTGGTAGATTTTATTAGTCTTGAAGTTCTGGCTGGTCAAGAACAATCGAGTCCAAGCATCTTATTCTTTACTTGTTCAGTCTCTTTGAACCACTTCAACGTTCTGTAGGCGAGTATCCTGTTCACTTTTAAAGTTTTAGTAATATCAGTTGAAGATTTCCTCGCCCTATGTAACTCTAAAATAGCTATACATTTTTCAAAATATATTGCTATCATAATGATTATTATACTTAGAAAACATATGATTTCATTAATACATAAAAATTCTAAATGAAATACAATGTTTTTTAAGTAAATTATGTTAAATTTGAATGCAACGAAAATTATTGAACACCCTGTACAACTGAAGTTTTTGTTCATTATGGTATGTGTCCGTCTACAAGGGAACCAGTAAATTTATGAGTATTTTAGACGTTCTATTATTATATATAATGCGTTCACTGAGTCATGTTGGGTTTGAAGCTATTTTAATGATTTTAGATTGGTTTTTACTTTACATAAACGTCCTTGCGTTTATCAATATTATTTTGCAACTTTTTTCACGTACTCGAAAAAATATCGTAGCATACTTTGATTACTCATTGTTCCTTGATTCAATAGGACTCGACACCGAAAATCGAAATTTCTACTGATAAACGAGGCTCACTTGCACCAGCATCTGGACCGTCAAGCAGGAGAGGCTCCCTCATCCCGCCGGACGATGCAGGAGGCAGAAGGCCTTCCCTCATCATACAGGAGGAGGTGAGAACTGCATGGCACTGTCATACTTCAACAGTTAAAAAGCTATCACAATGCACAAAGTTTTTTACTCATTTTATTCACTCTTATTCTAAGCATTAAAGTTTACTGGTGTAAGAAATTTAATTTCCTACAGAAAGGCGTTAACAATGAAATGGTATGGAGAGGATCTAAACAATAATGAACAATTATGCTGAATATTATCCTATTTTTGGCCCAAATCAATCTTCAAGCTGTAAAGTTCAAGCTGAAATGGGTTTAAGCGTAATGAAGAATTGGATTTCAACATCATTGGAACAATTTTGAATAAATTTGAGTTGTGAGAAGGCACGAAATTATCAGATTTGAACCACCAAACTTTTGATGGTGAGCAGCAAAGAAGTAAGTGTTTGATTGCAATAGTTACATTTTCTTCTGTTTGAGTCTTCACTTAGAAGACCTTTATTATAGTAACTCTTCTTAGTCTCTCAACGTTACCGTAGTTGTGGTTAAGCCTGAACTTCGTTTCTTCGTAAGCTTTCCTGTACAATATGTTCGTCTTCTTCCTTAGCAAATGTGAGACAATATATAGAGTATTTCTATCAGAAGCGTAATAATTTTTTTCGTATATTTGTTTGATTTATATCTTAAATTTCTGTCAATCGAAACATCACTGGTTAGTTTCTCTTATGCAAAGTATGTTGAATCATCATAAATCTTCATTTGTAGTATAATATTTTGTTACCACTTTCAGTAGTTCCTCTTTCATCATTTTAAATAAAATAAATCTAGTTTAGTTCAATAGCTTAATTAGTTTGAAATATAATATTGTTCTTGTTTAAAATTTGATAAATCTTCAATTATTAAATCGAATGGTAACTAGAAGCAATTGTTGTTTACTGTTTTTCAGTTTTAAATACATTCCATTACCTTCTTTACAAACTTATAATTATACATTTCTTTTTTAATGTGCTGTGGAATTGTACGAAGTAATTTATGCAGCAACTTGATGCTATTTTTATAGTTTAATTTAATTATTTTCCCAAATGTTTTAAAACAGGTTTTACGAGTAATTAATTAAATATACGTCCATTTTCTCTGTTAACTATGACCGTTTTTAAATTAAAATACCATAAATAAGGTGCCAGTCGCACTGTGTAATTTACACCAATGTCTCCGATGTCTAATAAATCATTCCTTTTTCTCGGACCGATAAACGTCGAAGTTGCGTGCGTGGCAGATGCGGCGTTCCTCTCCGCAACGCGCCGGTGCGCTAGCATGCGTGCGTCGTGCTTAAAGTTCAGGTTATTGCGGCTGTAAAACACAACACTTCCATAAACTTGGAGGCAAAATCGCGCTTTATCCATTTTTTAGGCTCGTGATGTTCGTGAAGTTGTAATAAAACCAACATCAAGTTTTATTAACGTGAATTTTTACGAAGCATATGATCATTTCGCTGCAAACAATCGCATTTCAGCCGTGCAGAAAAACTGTTTAATGCATAATTCCAAGCTTCTCTCTAATTCGAGCGACTTTTAATCAGTTTTTGAAAATAAATATCTTTTATCGTAGACCTATTAATTCAAAATCCCTGTTTTCGGTGGTGAACCAAATAAAATATTCTTTGTGACCCATGAATCATGTTCATTAAATGACGACCCTCCATATTTTGAGCCGATATTTTTTAAAGACATTTTGTGGCTATACACAATTTAAAATTGATTGAATTTTTGTCCAGTGTTTTCGTTTGTTTTGAAAACATATTATCCCTAGTTAGCAATCGAAAAATACTCCGCTGCATGTAATTTTGAACTTCATCCCTGATTAGCTATTCTATTTATACAACAGGGGAAAACCCTGAAACCTGGCGAAATTCTGGAAAAGGTGAGACGGAGCGAGGCAATGCTGCCGATCTCTCCGGCGACGCTTACTGCGTTCTGTTACTTTTGTGTTAACATCTAGGTGGACTGCCAACTGTCCGGACACTGCCTAATACCCTAAATAGTCTCGTGTACATACAAAAATATATTAGTTTCTCACTACGGCGAGAATTCTGATAAAGTCAGCTGACGAGCATGCAAGAAATCTATACTTTATCAATCTTGATGCATGCATAAGATGACATTATTCTTGTCATCTATGACGTAAGATGATAAAGTATGGGTTGCCATAAACATTAATGGGGTAATTTTGTTACTCATGCTCATTAACAAAGAACGTTGAACTATTCAAAAAATTTTTTGTTCGCTAAAAAGATTTCCAATCTTCCTAATGTTTGTATTAGAAGTTTGGTCGCGGGATCGAAGGCTGCGAATGTGATATAAAGAATTCTGTTTTTAGCCTCGACAATGGAAGATCACACGTTGAAGTTTAAACATTAGAACAAACGTTTCTTGCTTCAGATTTTATCTTCAGGAGTTCATAATAGAAGCGGAAATCTGTGCGTCTGCTGCGTATATGCATTAAAATATTCGCTCTTCGCCACGTTGAACTTTTTCTTAAGTGTTTCTCTTTGAGACTCGTACATGCGAAAGGCCATTTGTGCCCTCCGGTGCTATTCTTGTTCCTGCTCTCCGTCAGCGGCGGTTGATAAATTTAGCTCTCGCGTAGTTTCTATTCTTTCTTTTTGAATGTAACTCTAGTGAGACTTCAATAATTTATTAATTCTTTTAGAATCTAATCGCATAGTTTTTGTCTGAGGAGTACAATAAACCTAATACATATAGTTTCTTAGATATGAATTTTTCATATATTGATTGATTCATAAATAATTTCCGTTTTATGATCTTTACTTCAACGTAAAATACAAATCAAATTAACTAGTTTTAATCAATCGTATGTTCACCATTATTGTCAATGACCTTTTCTAATTTGTCAATTAACTTATTAATGCCATCAAAATAAAATGAAGACAGTTTCGATTCAAAAAAGCTTTGGATGTACTCTTTCACTTCATTATCTTCAGTAAATTTTTTGCCTTGAAGAGCATTCTGTAAAGACCTAAAGAGATAAAAATCAGTTGGGGTGAGGTCAGGAGAATGTAGTGGATGGGGTAGTACAGACCAGCCGAGTTGCAAAATTTTTTCTTGCGTCACTTTTGCAGCATGTGGTCTTGCGTTGTCATGAAGGAGGATGACCGTTTTCCTGTTGACAAGTACTGGAGGTTAATTTGCTAACCTTAATCAACTTTTTTAAGTGGCGGTATATGGGGGGCTATGAGGTATCAAGTTCTTTCTCTAATTCATGACTGCTTCGACGAGGATCATTCTCCACTAACGTTCTTGAAGCATTTTCATCAATGTCCGATGAGTGCCCAGGCCTAGGCTCATCTTCAAAGCTCAAATCACCAGAACGAAATTTTGTAAACCAATTCTTTACTTGTCGATATGTTATGACATCCTGATCATAAATGCTGCAGATTTTCCTCGCTGTCTATGCTGCACCATTTTCCATTCCCACATCACATGTTGAATATGTAATTTTATGTCTTCTATTTCAAGGGTCATTTTTTATAATTTTACTGCAATGCAGTTGATAAAATGGCTCTGAAAAATGGAAAGAGAATTTTTACTTAAATTTAGACTAGTAAACCAAAATATGAGCGCTTTAAAATGGCCAAAAAGCACTTCTAATCTAAATCAGAAATTATTTATGAATCGACCCAATAATAAGCTAAATATCTTACTTTAGAACAGCACGACTACCGTGAAGTTTCGTGTTGTCATTGTCTTCAGAATTTAATTAAAATTTTTTATGGTAGCCTTAATCCAACAGAAAAATTTTCAGATTTTTGCCACCCATTGGGGGATGTTTTTTCCTCATATTTTCAGGAGGAGCCTAAACTTTTACTTTAAAAATCACAGGAAAGAATATCATCGTAAATCAGTGTGCAGTTTATACACCTTCAGCTCTAGATTGGCATATATTGTAGCTATTCCTTTCCAATTGTCTTTCAAAATCTGATTTTTATATATCAAGAAAAAGTTGTAATCGTATTCATAAATATATTATCTCAAAGTAACTCTGACTGCCTAGATGGTCTTCTTTCTGTGATTAACTGACCAAATATGTTAGATAGCTTTAAATTTAAATGATAGACCACTCTCCTTTCGGGCAATTGTTTGAATTCTAATACTTCTTGCAAGTTTTTCTTCACTTGTGAGCATAACATCTTTATATTCTAATGAGTTTCCAGCTCATATACAAACATAATTTTTAAGGATCTTCGTTTTTTCTCTTTCATTTTAATGCTTATTGTGTAGTTCTTTCGCAGTTGCTCTGAAGAAGGAGTGTGGTTTTTAAAATACGACTCGCCCATTTTTGATATATGGATTTTTACTTACTTATCTATGTGTTTGACCTTTAGAGTGGGCGGAAATTGAGACCAGGAGAAGTGGAAGTGAAGGTAAACTCTTACGTCTTAGGCCCTCACGTATAATCGCTCGCTCGCCGTGGCTGCGTGTGAAGGCAACGTACTTCGCATTCCTCGTACTGTCTCCTTACTGTCAGCGACACTCGTGTCAAGTTTCCCAATTGCTCGTCATCAGATCTAAAAAATTACTACTAGCTCAACTTTAGAGAACTTATTATTTATAGTGGCTGATCAAAGCCTCTCGTATATTTGAGATTACTATTATTTATCTCTGAATTAGTAAATCCTTCGAAACCAGAGGAGAAAATGAGAGAATTCTACTTTCCCTCAAAAGTGGTGTTGTTTGGCCCCGTAATGCACACAGGGCTCGTCGATACCCGTTCAAAGAGTACGCCCATTAAAGAAGGCACAGCTGCTATTAGAAAAGGCAAAACAGAGGCACTGCGAACTGCGTTACCTTCTTGGTGTTGTAGTCCGTACAGTCCTGTGTCGTCGTGCGAACGCAGTTAGCTTACGCCTTCAGTGTCGTACCCCAAGTGACGTCATATCTCTGTTCGATGTACGAACTCGGTTTGCAGCGTTACTTTGATATGTGCACTTTACGAGTCTACGACACGTAAAACTATAATATAAATGTCATCCTGTAAAGCATGCCGAACATTTTATGTTAAATGTACCCCCCGTGAATTTATATGCGATCATGCATGGGAAACCAACTACGTGAAGTGTCTTAATGTGCCGTATGAGTCAATAACTTCACAACCCACGGTCTGTTCTGTCTAATCATTTCCAAATCATTTGTTCGCTACTAACGAAATACATTCTTTCCTCTCAGTGTATTTCTGTTGAACTCACCCCATTTTGTACTGCGTACGATCATTTTTGTTTGTATTTTGTGTTTCATGCACTTCATCTCAGTTTATGTTAAAATTCTAATTTTGTCAATTTATTTTGTTTCTTTGTTTTATCTCTTATTTCAGATTAGTTCTTAGCCTTTACTTTCGGTTAGTCCCATTATTTCTGTTATAGTTTATGTATCTTTTTTACTTTTTTGAGAAATGTAGCATTGTAGAACTGTCTCTTTCATTTATTTTACAGTTATTTTTCATGAAAATTTGATATTTCTACCATTTACTTTGATATTTCGTAGTATTGTTGCCATAGATGCTCTTTTTGATGATTTCTTGCTTCTTGCTTACTTTATCTTCTTATTCTTTAACTTTGGAGTAAAATAATTGTAACGAACCCTTTCATTCAGTTTAGCAGCATATAATTTAGAAAACTTCAAAAGACCCTTATCGCGAGTTTACTATGATCTCCAAGGCATGACACTGACGTGGTTTTCTATGCATCTCACCAGGGGGGCAAACTTAAACCTGGAGAAAGCGTTACAGAAATGAAGGTGAGGCAACACGGAGCGTTGCTCGAGCGCACCCAGTTTGCTCTGACATCAGACTGCGTTTCGCTCATCGTGATCCCCGAGTTATTCATTAATGATATTAGCACATGTTTTCTGATAGTGATTATAACGACCATCGGTTTGGAATTTCAATAACGAATTTTTAGAAAACCGTGTATGTCCAACGTGTACGATGTCTCTCTACGTGAATTCCGGTATCCTGCCTCGATCCCGATCTCAGAACCGTAAATAGGAGAAAATACACTCCTACCCGTTAATTCCCACACTTTGCAGCGTCACATAATATTCTAGAATTAAGGTGCATAAAATTCTATGCGTGTAAATGAATGATAGTGACTGACCATGATCATGTCATAGCTCTTCGAATCTGTCTGTTTTACTTCTCGTTCTTTGGAAATTTGTGCACAGAGTGAAGATATACTGACACATTGTGCCCGCATGCTCTTGAGAAAGAAGTTTTGCGAGTGTCTCTCTATTATGTGTTTTTCTTGTTCTGAGTGTTTCCACTTGCAGGGTTCGTGAAAGTTGTGCACAGACAAAAATCTTTGACGTCCAGCAAACTGTTCACGTTCTCTTTATAATCCCAAGGCTTGAAATTTAGTCTGAAATCATTCCACAAATAGGTATATCAATTAGATAGCGTCTAACACTTTTACGATTACATTATTTTAAATTTTCATCCTAGACACCCACATTCCTCAACCAGATCTTCAATTTTTAAAACTTTAACAGTACAGTATTTCGACATAAGCTTTCGCTCATCACTGACATTTAAAACGCAACAGTTTTGAATATTATTCATCGTCATCTTTTAGCGTTCTTGATTGTTGAGATAGTCTGGTATTTTCACTTTTTATTTTCAGTTCTAGCTCTTTAGAAATAGGTACACATATACAGTACAACGATAGTCACATATTTCACCAGACATCTTCTCTGCATGAGTTGTTGTTCGTTATCATGTGCTTCATTTTCAACGCTACAAACAACACAATAATACTACAAGTGTTATTATAGTTTTAAAACACCATACAAGTTACATAAAATAAATTTAATACTTTGGTTTCCTACTACCTACTTCACATAACAGAAAGACATACTTCTTAACTCACAATATAAAGAATGGCTAAAGTTTTTCCATTTTTTGAAGAGGAACAATTTCTGGCTATCTATATTTTTATAGTTTAGTCTTAAACTTACATAATATCCCGAACTAAGCAACCCAACCCCTCATTTTGAAGTCACATTTTCTCCAGTGCAAGCCTCATTGTTTCGGCGTGTTTTCAATTAATTGATAGGGTATTTTTTCACACAATTGTCTTTTTTTATTCCTTACCAGAAACATTTGCGACCGGGAGAAATTCTTGAGGATGAGCATCAGGTCAGGTGGCTTTTTGAAAGTAGAACTGTTCTTCAATCTATTTAGGTTTTATTTAAAAAATTCTGACTTTCTCACTGAATATTTTTTGACTTTGAGAGCTCTTCCATCATGCCCAATACTGCTTACCTGAATTTCCAAGCTTAACACTGACAATCTGCGCTAGGTTAGTTGTTGATAGGCTTCTGCATTCCCTGCCTTCGCGCTCGTCCGGTGACAAACCTTTGGCCTTTCATGCTTTGGTCGATGCAAATTTCAGCTTGCAAACGCTCTTTCCCTTTAGAGTTGCCACCAAAATAAGTGAAAAAAAATAATTTTCGGACCTACAGTTACTCTCATTAATTCATGGTAATGAAACCCTGCCCTCCCGTTTTTAATAGTTTTTAATGATCCTTTTACTTACGAATTACAGACAAAAATGTCAATAATAACTACAGCTTTTACGCTAACTGACCTTTTGTACCTCGCTTTGCACATCGCATCTCGCCTGATGGGATTAGCACGTTGCCACTCAGTTCAGTATAAAGAACGCTTCGCTTCATAAATTAATTGCCTATATCAGGTGCTTACCAATACTATCAAATAAAAAACACCCTTTTTGAAATCATCATTTTCAGCTATTAAAAACTATGAAAACTTACGATGAGGAACAAAAGACTAAAATTAGTCCCACAATATGAAACATATGCCGCTGAAAGGGAAATAACATTGCAAATCACTACACCTTTTTGACATAATCATCCTCTTCATCTTTCATTATCATTGTGGGACACCACAGAATATTTCATACCAGAAGATACGAGTCCAACGTAGCTATTCAGACTATTCGCATGCTTCTATGTTTAACCGCCTGGCCTTTTTGAGTGTGGGCAATGTATTATAGTTTATTTTTCCTTTTCACTTTGAGAATGGATATTTGGCATCTCCAGTGAGGTAAGTGAATCCATCATCTACCGATTTTAACTGCAATATGAAATTTTGAATTTTTGAACTTTTGTTGCTCATGTTGAAACATTTTATTTTAGCAACTCAATTTTAAAATGATACGTTCGATTTTTGAGATCGATAAACTCTTGCTGCATTTTGCCTGCAGACTCAAACTATGTCTGACCTTTCGTTTTCATTTTCCTTGAACTTTAACTTCAAAGTAATTCATCAAAATATTTCGTGACTCCTAGTGCAAAAACCACGCTTTGCATATATATTCATTTCTGAACATAGTTTCGATGAAACTGATCTGATTTTTCACTTTCCTGTACTTCAACCCGGCTCGTCTCCTGCCCGATGGTGATTTCGTCGAAATTCACTTGGTTCTCCGCTGCTCGCCCCGCTACTCGCACGACTCGAAACTCGATACTAATTTTCTACTGCGAATATTCATCGACCTCCCAAACCAAGAAAAATTGATGATAAATATTCTTTTTCGATGACCTCATTGCTCTGAACAATTCTCTTGAAATTCAAATTTCTTCTTCTTGAAATTGTGCTTTTGGTCTCTTGCACTTTGGATACCACACAATGCAAATCTGGTATAAATCAAACGCCTTCATTGAGCAAAACAGGGCCGCCGTCGATCCAGTACGGATAGACGAGGTTCAGAGGCCCCCACTCCTGAAGATGAAAATCGCATCGATAAACCTTCGACTCCTTTGAAAGCAGTCGGAGATGTTGGACCTCCAAAGATTGTTGACGTGCAACTCAAGTACAACGCTGTAGAAGGTCGGCTCATTCAAATTGTATATATGTGTTTTATTTCAAGGCTCATGATTCTTTCTTCAGGGATAAAAATGTTAGATGTTGAATTTTTATTCATTGTATTACCAAAAATATTTTTTATACACATAAGATTCATTTGAAAAACACAAAATACTATTTAATTCGTTTTTGATGTTTATTTACAACTAGATCCGTTCGAATAATTGATAAAGCATGAACATGGAAATTAATTGTTAAGTTAATTACATGTTAAAGAGCATGATATTAATACTATAAATTAATCTGAAGTCAAAATGCACAGGTTCAAATGGCTACATCGACCTCATTGTCGAGGGCAACTCAGTGCCCAAAGTCAAATTCTACAAGGGAATCATGGAGATTCAGGAGAGTGGGCGATACAAAATTCACACCGACGGCACGACGAATACTGTCACTCTTTGCATCAGGAAAACTAAGCCTAATGATGAAGGTGTCTACAAGGTTGTCCTTAGCAACGAAAATGGTGAAGATTCCGCCGAAATGGAGTTGTACGTTTCAGGTACGTTGATAACTTTACATCGTTTTATGTACCGCGGCGTCCAATATTCTTTTACTACGGTATTAAAATGCGTACAAACCATTTTTTTAAATTTGAAAAGATTTATATATTGATT